>JASANN010000596.1:236025-311794 GCA_031762395.1 Calameuta pygmaea
CACGGACCCGCCAAGTAGTACTCGATAAGGAATCACCTAAAGTTTTATTAATTATTAAATCACCATTAAATCATAATAAAATACGAGAAGCAGTAGTGATGTAAAAGAGTAGCGAAAACGTTATAGGAAATTTTGAAAGTATAATTAAAATCATAGGCCAGTTCTAGATCATCTAATAGGCAAACATGTAGTGACTTATGTACTTGGTCTCAGTAATATGATTTCAGTACTTTTTGTTAGAGGAATTCACAGCACTTTTGTACTTGGCGTAGTTTCTTACACATAAAACCCTTCACACATGAAATAACATAACGACGTAAAACGTAAGGAAAACAACCAATAAGAATCTAGTATTGTTCCCTTGGAGGGGGGAATATTAGATTTTGATTGGTTGGTTTCCTTACGCTTAGGGCTTACGTCCTTACGTTATTTTGTGTGTGTGAAGGCTTTGTGTTTTTTTGGGGGATAAAACATTCACAGCAATGATATTCGGGATTCGTATGTTTGCGACGCGATTGTTAATAGAAGGAATTTGATTTTCCGGAAGATTTAATTGATCTGATCGACGAACTTTTTCGTTTCATTAATATCTTGGAAACGAAACGGTAAATAATTTTGAAAATTTTTTCCCCATACCTCTGAATAGTCAATCTTAATAAAATTACGTTCATTTCGAAGGTATTATTTCAAGGAATCAGGCATAAAATATTTTTAAAAAACATTACGAACATTCCTTTACTCAAGTACCTTAAGACAACTGATAATATATCTTATCGTTTCGCCTGTTTCCGTACAGGTTTTTATTGATAAGATACGATATAAAAGTATCACGTAAATTGCGCACATTAGCATGGATACTGAATTGATCTTGTTGAACGTTTATTAAAATGTTTTGAAATCGATTTGTCTTATTGATGCAGTTGCGATATGTCTCGACATAATGCGTCATGATACAGTCTATTTTTATATGAAATGTAAATAAAATATGCAAATCAGTGACTATGCAGTTTCATTAAAAAAAAAAAGGTTGTACAACGTATACAACAGTAATTGCGGAATGGTAATGTATTTTGTATATGAAAAACCATAAAATTTACACCGAAACGGTGATCGATGCTTAAGCCGATGTTACATAATTAAGCAATTAGTTGAATATCATTAAAGCGTCAGGATTGCCAGAAGAAGACAAAATCCAAGACAATTAGTTTAGCCAGTGTGGCTCCTGATCCAGTTGACGTAGCTGAAGACACGGGCGTACATGTCAGGACGTCCAAGGGCGCAGGCGTATCCCCATGAAACGATACCATGCTGAGCACCATTAGCGACAAGAGGACCACCGGAGTCACCCTGGATAGAAAAGTAAATAAATGTCAATGAAAATAAATGTCCTCTCGTACAGTCATTAAATAATAATAAAATAAGACTTACGTTGCAGGTACCTTCTCCTTGGCGGGTGAAGGTGCAGATGTTGTCCCTGGTGACACGGAAGTTAACAGCCAGGCAAGTAGGTTGATCGATGATGCGAGTGTTCAATACTTGTAGGTTATTAGGAATGGAACCTCCAGCCTGAAATAAAAAAAAAATATTCATTTAGTTTCAATGAAAAATAACAGTAATTAATGTAACCCGATCGAGTCTCAATTCGTCACTCATTTGACTTTGGTTTTCGTGACCGACGTGAAGTTACCTGCAGACGTCCCCAACCGGTAACAACAGCTGATGCGTTAGCTTGCTCGAAGTTTGAAGTTGGCAGAGGAACAGCACGAACTAGGCTACTGAAAGCGATGTCACGGTTGACAAAAATCAGACCGACGTCATTGCGGATCAGCAGAGAGTTGTAGTTGGGATGAACGACGATGCGGGATGATTGGTAGACGGTTCCTCCGCTGAGGAGAAGATTTGTACCGACTGCGACGAAAACGCTGGTGTTGGAGGTGCTGCGAAGGTAATGAGAATATAAAATTTGCAATCTATCCAGGGACAGATAGTTCATCTGGTCATTGATGCGCAGATGGAGTTTCTAACCTGGTCAGACAGTGAGCAGCAGTCAGGATCCAGCGGTTGTTGACAATAGAGCCACCGCAGAAGTGGTTTCCGGCACTGTTGCGCAGAGAAACTTGGTACGGGTGTGCACCAGCACTAGCGGCGTTACCACCAACAAGACGTTGTGCAACTTCATCGACGATGATCTCTTCAGGCTTTATCGGTTCCGGTGCCCTGTCGTAGATGGGTACACCATCTTCGTAGTACCCAGAGGCGGCAGAGCCTGATAATTATAAATTATAAATAGGATTGGTCTGCGTATACTATTTATATTTGCAAAATATTATGCACATAAGATGCGACCGGAAGTTACCAAATGACTACTAAATTCGACATTGTTATATATATATATGTGTTTGTCCAAATTTTCAATTAACGTTTATGCCTTCAGCTTTTTGTTTGCTATCTTTTATTATATATTTATTTTGGATTTATACGTGCAATTTGTGCATTGGGAATTTTATTTATTTATTTTTTTTTTGGATCAACGTACCCAGGGCTACTGCGCAGAAGGACAGGAGAACCACACAGGCTAGACGACTCATCTTGCTTTCTATTAGTGCCAGTGATGGGGATGCTTTTTATACGCACTTTCGGACAATCAGACTTGAAATCAGAGACCTGATAATTATCATAGATGTCACTGACTAAATCTTTTAATCCATTTGAATGCTACGTATATCTCGTGAATGAGATTGAATAGAATTGTGGATTAGTTGAGGACACGATTACAGATAGCGAAACGTGATTGAAGAAAAAATGAAAACAGCAATGATTTTAGCAATGTTGTTTAGATTTTATACTGCACATTCTTGACGAAGAGTGAGCAAATCCTGTTCCTCAAATATTTACGGCATTGCTGATCATTTTTGTTTTCTGTCGTTTGCTGATTTATTGATACATTTCAACGTTGTAGCTACCTGCAATCTGACAGATACATTAGGATGAACCTTGTCCCAGTTTTGCTCAAAAGCTTCCTTAAGGTCGTTAAAGAGTTTTTACCGACTTTGTAAACACTTTGCCATCTGAGAATCAGACAATGTTTACAGGAACGATTATAAGTAATATATTATAAAAAATATTAATATAGATACCAGTGTATGGACAGTATATATCTATAATGTATTCCACTCGTGCTGATAGCAAATCTGAAAGAATGATAAAAGGAAGTAATATTTGTTTAACGTTACATTTTTATTTACAAACGTTGCTTTTGATTGAACCGAAAAAACCGGATTGAAAACAATTTTTTTTTCTATTCGACATTGCATTATTCGCAATCCCATGATTGATGATTCGGATTCACATATTAATTTCATTCACATGCTCATTGCAGTTCCAAGATATCTCGTGCGTTATCTAGCAAGTATATGTCTAATCTCGTAATGTCCATCGAGAGACGGGGTCCACCTTTTCCTTAGCATATCAATCACCCAAGTTTGCCATTTTAATCTAACCAGATTATGAATAGGTAGATCTACATATTCAGTATCTTGGTCCTTATGCTTGTCGAGTAAGCTTGCGTCGCAATTTTTCGGCTGAAAGAATGAAGACTAATCGGCCAATCTCTAACAACGTCAGAGGTTTGAATTGGCACCAAGCATTATCTTACCTGAAATAAATTAAAAATTTGAAACTAGGCTCAGTATACAACTTTAGTAATTCAGCTACAGATCGCTGTAGAATTTATAATTAAATATTAATATTAAGAAGTCCAACAATATATATTAAAACATACTCTAACCATGTAAAATAATTATTTCGTTCCTCTTTTTCTCAATGCAATAAGACGCAGCTTGATTGTCTTCGTGCCAAGATAATATTAGGTCTTGATTATAATTACACAGCGGCGTAGAAAAAAAAAGTTTAACGAATCAAAGATTTGTTGTTGCATGGCATTACCTTTGCAAAGATCGTTGAACGGCAATTGAGGAGATTGTTACGATGCTGATTGGTACGCGAGTGGATAATTATCCTACATAAAAAGACTTTTATTTTCCTTCTTTCACTTTTATCACAGTCCATCTTCATCTCGAATGACTCAACGAAAGAAAGGATCATCGGTGTGGACGATGCTGTAAGAATTCCTTTTCACAAACCACGTTTTAGAGGCATGGCAGTAATTATGGTAAGTACTTGCTAATTATAGTTTTAACTGAATTAGAAAATTAATCCCAGTGATGTATTTTCTTTGCTGCGAATTACACTAAGACGACTGCTAATTATACGGACAACGCTGTTATCCTGTCAACAAGATGTCTGCCGTCGTACTTAGGGGTACTACGTGAGTCGCGTGTAGCCCATGGTATATTTATATATGATAGTATACGAAATTTTAATTGATTGTATATTAATTAACATATTTAATAGAAGCTTTGATGTAGAGAATTTTCTCTAAGTATATCTTGTTATAATTATATCGAAACACAGGTTACGTCAGTACCGCGTGCTGGCATCTCGAATACGATTTGAACTCTAGTCAAATTCACAGACTAAATGAATAAAGTAATAACCAAGGGTGAGGATAATAAATCGAGCAATTTTTAAAACAACTTTATTACTAAAAAATACACTTTCTTTTCGAGAATAATGAATAATGTATGGGACGAGCGGTCGGGAGCAGCTGACATGGACGGCATCTCACTGCTCGAACGACCGTTCGTTTTGAAAAAACGTTGCATCGCAATCGTGCATAATGATCATTGAGCTAATCAATATTATTATTTATTCGACGCAACTACCTATGCCCTCGCGATCATTAGAGCACGAGACTTCTAGTCGAGTGTCGTTAGAATTTTCGTTATCGAACTTATCGCGTCATGGGATGCTTCGCCCCACGGGATAATTTACTATACATATCATCGTTGTGAACAAATCCTACATTCTGATTGAAAATAAATGAAACGCCGTACGTATATTATTTTACTCGTACGCATTGCGTTCATATTTTTCATTGATGACTTTGCCTTTTATTTTTGTAATTTTTTCATAGATTTTCTTGACACTTTGTACCTATATGTACATACAAACATATCCCCGTGGTAATCTGGAGCGTCGAAAAAAAGCGTTTCTCTGCGTTGTGAATTGCATATTTATTGGTAATCAATAAGTTCTTTTTTGTTTCTATAAAGAGTAAGAATGGAGGCACCATAATTCAATATAAGCCTATGCGGATCATTTGGTTATGATCCATAATTGCTAATGCGCGATACAGCAAACAATGATTCGCCGAGTATAATTATCTGATATGAATAGAACCTTGTAGAAAAAATTTCTTCGTCGACCTTCATTTTTGCCCTTTTTTTTTTTTTTTTAAAAAACCCGGTTCAAAATATTGACACGATAGATTGACGGAATCAGCATGAGGATCGATAAAAATTATACTGATTGTCGCGCAATCTGCAAAAAAAACTGATATATCACTTGTCTGATACAGCGAATTGATCTTCGATCGCGAATCCTTGATAAAATCTTCGATTGTCAAAATATACTTCGCGGTTTCTCTGGCTACTTTCCGCTACTACCTCGTTATTTAATACATTACGCGTAATAGCTATAGCTACATTATTTACAAAATTATGTTAGTAACATTCGCACGTGTCCCTTCGAGATATTTTATGTGTCTTATTTGGTTTGAATTATTTCAAATATAATATACAAATAAACTGCGACCGATATTAACGATTCTGTGAAATCGTTATATATAGAGACTGTCTTTTTTTTTTTTATATACTTCCAATGCGATCGTACGACTAGCTAAAATATTAACGAGTACGAGTAATCAATGTGCTCTGGAATAATCTCACCATAAATACGAACAATAGAGGGTCGTAACATATAGAAAGAAATAAAACACGTAAAACATCTCAAGTTAAATAAATATCGACTGATCGTTAACGCGGAGCCGTTTATCGTCTCGGGGTCGTGATTGTTCGTGGACGAGTCAAAGCGTTGTCGCAAAAGAGAATAACAAATTGCATATCAGTTCGTCGGGGAGAAGAAGGTAAAAGATAAGGAAAGGAAAGCGAGAGAAGAGAGAGTAAGAAAGAGAGAAAAAAAATAAAAAGAAAGAATAGATTAAAAAAAAAGTCATAGAGAAAACAGAACAACTCGTCAATCGTATCCTCGTTAATTCGCGTCACTCGGTTCGTCTAGTTAAAAAAAAAAAATTTTCGTCCCCGAGATTCGCGAGATTTTCAATGTAAAAAAAGAAATACGTGATACTTGGGTACGCTACTATACACGAGTATACTACAAGTATTAATATGCTTTGGACCCGTGTGTCTCAGCTTCTGAGCTCAATTGACGTCGGCTTATGGTCAGTGAAAAGAGTTGTCATCGATTGGCAAGGGTGGCGTAATTGGAGCTAGATGATCACCGCACATTGGGAAGTTTGGTGGGACTGGTGGAAGATCGGCATGCGTGCCAACGTGAAGGACCAGGTTCATACCGATAACTATATGGAAGAGGAAATGACAATGGAAGAGCCAGTATCCTGAAAGAAAGAAAAAAAAAATGTTATCCTCGATAATTCCTAAAGAAAAAATAACAATCAAATAGCACTGAAATAACAGATGCAAAATGTTAATATAAAGCTTTGACGTTTACCAGGATTATTTGCACGGAACCGAAAGACAACGTATCCATTATTTGGCACAGCAATGGTATCCTTGGACGGTGGCAGATTAAATTCTCGATGGAGCAGACCTCTTCTGTCAAGATCCAGGGCGTGCTTCAAATTAATTTTCTTAACGTTCCTATCAGGGGATCGGCCCATACCGATAACGTTAAACGCGTAGCCATGAAGATGGAAGGGATGCGAGAGATTTGGCTGTTGTACTGGAATGTAGAATAACATTGATTGTCATTAATAAGGATATTAACGTTTGACGTGTCTGATGATAAGATCATTCGTGTAATCACCTTCGTCGACGAGTACGACTTCGACAATGGCGTTCAAAGGAATGTCAACCTTATGCGTGCACATGCAATTTGCTCCGCAATCAGCTGGTCTATTGTCGCCGTTGCAGAATTGCTCGGGCGGGATGTCGTCAATTTGGGAAAGTGGCGGCGACGGTGGGAAAGTGAAGGATATTTCGTCAACAAGAGATATCACATGATCCCCGGTGGGCGCAACTGTGGGAGTAACGAATAAATAAGATAAAGGAAACAGTGCTTTTGGTGTGTTGCAATGTAGAAATTCAGATATTAAAAATTATTCTTACCCAAGTAACGATTGTAGGTATTCGGTTGGAAGACTTCTTCGGGTCTGTAAAATAGGAAACGGAACGGCAAGAAGATCTTGACGTCAGGACGTTCCTGAAGAATACCTTCGTCGATGTGACGTGCGTTCTTCAGCTGATTTATGCAAACAGCGTCCTCGCGGGGTCTGTTGCAAATGGCGTCCAGCGGATTGAGAACCTACGAGCGAGAGAAATGCGTTAAATTTTTTAGATTGGAACACACAAATGTCACAGAGGATGCCAATGGTCCTTTCTATGACGACTCACCACACCCTGTGGAAGACCAAGGTCGTACGTCGGTGGAGTAGAATCTGGTTGATAAGGACCACGTGCGTATCTCAAGATACCCAATTGTTGAGCACGCTTGATACCACATTCCCCAAGTCCGCGCAGCTGGATCCAGTATGCTCCAATAGGTTGATCAGCATTAATTACGAAATCGTAACGTTCACCTGCGTAGCGAATTAATATGTTTGTAATGAAGAAAATAATTTTTAACTGACAGTAGCCACGACTTGCGCAGTACAGTACTGGTATATACACAAGTATTTTTTTACCGTCTAATTACTATCAAATGCATATCTAGGCTTAAGCTTATGGAACAGTGCGTATAACTGATTAGATATCGCTTGCAAAGGTAATGACTGGCAGTTTTAATGACCGGGAGACAAAACAAGAGAAAGCTTTGACTCATGATCTTAATAGCTATAGCTGTTTTAAATAGCTATTCTAGTATCTATAGATATGCTCTTGATATAAGGCGACTCAAACGTACCGTATCGACTACTAGACTTGTAATTTATACTTTAGGGAAGTAGTTTTCAATAGTTTGCCGCATTCAGTAAATACTGCAGTAATGTGGAAATAGAGCGTGATGAGTGGCAGAATGATTTTTTGCTCGCTCAATATTACAATCGTATGTAAATTACGTACATACTGGGACCTATATGTATATATATATATATAATAACATGAAAGAAAGACGGTCCTGATCTTACCAGAGAAGGAGATAATGGTATTCACATTAACAGGATGAACCGGTTCACCATCAGCAGCGATAAGAGTCAAAGTATGACCTTGGAAGGTGATCTGAGCTGGACAGACAGATCCGAAGGAGTTGATCATACGGAAACGGTAACGACGTCCTGGTGTGATGGTGAAGACTTCCAAAGGTGTATTCGTCATGAATCCAGTATTCGGATCCTGATGAAGGATGCATAATTAATTTAATACGTTAATTAGTAAGCTAATGTTTGATCTGGTCAAGCATACCTTCGATCAAAAAACTTACTCTGAATTGACCCTTTCCGTTAATCAGTACGGTTTCCGGATCCTGACCAGTATTAACAGCTAGACGACCTGGATATCTCTCGGCAGTGTCTTCGTGCATCCAATCACTGATAAGGACGACATGTGTAGTCAGATCGTAATCGTAGAGATTACTGTTGGGGTCCTTTGCTGGTGGCTGACGTACCACTATGCTGCCATAAAGACCATCCATTTTTTGAAGTCCAGTGTGAGCATGCCAGAAGTGAGTACCTGCGTTTCCGGCTGTCCATTGGTATCTGACGAGATAGAAAATATACAGTTAATTCATCCCTACTTCTATTAAACAGTAAGAATTGAAGTACCTGAAGGTATTTCCTTCCTGAATAGGACACTGGGTAACAAATGGTACACCATCATAATACTGAGAACCCCTCTGCCAGAGTCCATGCCAATGAAGAGTCACTTCCATGCCTTCCATATGATTCTCCACGTCGATAACGACCTTATCACCTTCACAGACTTGGATGCTGGGTCCTGGTATCATCCTGTTAGCTGTAAGGATACCTCTTTCGACACCATCAGCCAGGACACATTGACAGTGGCTCCAGACAGTGTTGGTAGCATTGGGTGTGCATACTTGACAGGCGCTGTAAACATTTTTGAATTTAAAATATGCACAAGCATGTAAAATTATATATATTTTTTTAAATAAAAGGATCAATCAATTTTAATCATCCTTCATCAACACTTACGCTCCAAGCACAGTGTAGTATTCAAGAGTGAAGTGATAATAACAGATCTTGGGTGGTTCACCGTCACGACAAGCACGTGCACATTCATCAGGGGCGGACAACGAAGGGTTCCTACGTAATTCAGCGGTGGCCCTTTCGGAATAATCCAGGGGCCTTGTCCTGGGCGGCCTAACGGTTACTCCACGACTTCCCAGGTTATCAATACCCCCAAAGCCACTTTGAAATCCAGACGGATGTGTTTGGACCAGTCCATGAGAAGAGGAGAAGAAACTTGACGTGTCATCCTGATCGAAAACATTTCCAGTTTTGATGGCAGGACTCCAGAAGGACGAAGCCGCCGATTGGTCTCCGGTTGCTGAGGAGACTTCTGTAAAGAGGAAATCAAAAATTGTGTTAATCTTTTTTATTGCTACTTTATTACCTGGCGTACGTGGTACTGTATGATTGGATTATAATCTGTTTTTTTTTCACGTATGTAGTTCCGCTTTCTTGGTCAATTTAATGGGACAAGAATGAATGTGATATTGGGACATATAATATCAACGTCTCACTCGAAGACATTCACTCCTTGGAAAATGCAAAAGCGGTCGCCATATTATGTATTACTGTAAAACGAAGCGTGGCTGGAACAGCTGTTTCGCAATTGGATAACTGGCTTGTCCCAGCACGCAGATTGCGACTCCAGGTATGCGCATACACGTATCACGCTAGTTTCACGCTGAACACGAAAGCCTGGCTAAACCGGCTCATTCCGCATGTCTAATTAGCACACGTACGGTTAATTCACCCCGAAGGAACTGTGACCTGTAGATATACCCAGCCGCGTACCAATTTCACGTATCTTTTGCATACTCCTGAAATTACATAAAAAAATAACAATACGAGCATCGTGCCTAAGAAATTACGAGACTCGAAAATTTCTGTGTACCAAATCATTTGAAAGTTATCAATACGTTCTGGGTATGATAGTACCTTTTTAATTAGCCTGATAATTATAGTCCCCGCTAATGATTGCTACCTCGCTCGCAGTAGTTCATAAACGACGGTTAAAAATTTGCCTCGTCGATTCCACAGATGCTCTCGTAAGCGTAAGATTAAACGGTTTCACGCGATACGTGTGGCAGTACGTTTTTTAATTTACAACGAAAAAAAAGGTTAATTTAAATGTTATTTATGAAAAATGCAAACGTTGGATCGTACGAAGAATTTTTTTCCCTTGGCGTAGGTGGACGTTATGAAATTTCTAGGATTTCCGTATTCAAACCCACAATATTCTCACGCGCGGGTCCACCACTTGTATTTTACTTTTTACATTGGTCTAATTCACCCTTAATCATAGTGTTTCGTTGCACTTAAGAAGTCCAATTAGCCTTTCGTTCAACGAGCAGTGCCCCCTGTGTATTGTCATGGTAACCTGCAGTAACACGCTGCGCGTCTTCTGTACCATACGAGGATGGTATACGTGTAGGTAATGCAGGGCTTTATGGGTAATATCCATCGTTACTACGAGGAGGTTATGTTATAAATGATTCCGTCAGACGATGAAAAAGTTTTCTCTTAATAATAGAAATCACGCGAATTTCCCTTGGGAACAAAAGCTCATTGCGGACCTTCCGTGCGTAAGTAGTGCCTGATTGTACGTAAATGTTTTTCCTCGTTATACGGCCTAGACGTAATATTGCGTAATGTCGTGCGCAACGTCCGCCGTACGTTTGACCTGCATTATATTTTCTACTTCCTCCGCAACCGTGACAAACGACAAAGACGAGGAAGTCAGGCAAGTGGAAAAATAATGTGTATCATTTTCTTGGACTGGGAGTTTTTTTTTTTTTTCTTTGGTTACGAAGGAGAAATTTCATTGGGTCGAACAGATAAGTAGAGGTAGGTTAATATATATATATATATATATTTGTCTTTTTTAATATAAACAGAATTTACCGCTAGGGTATCGTATGTAGGTTTAATCGCGGTTTCTCTAATGTGGTTTCTGTAATGTGGCAGCAGAGAGTCCTGTGGTCATAAAATCTCAGTAAATATATGAGCTGGTCCGGTAGTCCGTTAGTGGTCCATTGATAGGTGCAGTGAACTGGTAAAGACCCATCACAGGTTCTGATCTTATGTGGGAAAGTTGATATAGACAGTTTTTTTTGGACGGTCCTGTACACCGCCGTTGCGGTAGAATTAAGATGGTCATCGATTTACATTAAGCTTTAAATCTTTTTTTACTTAATCCACTGTTACTTTAAGGTAAGTAGCATAATGACTGATTTTTTTTTTACGTTACATCGTACACCGAGTACATTGAAGTTTTTCGTTGGAGACTCCATTTATATATTTTTTTAAATTAAATGATTATCCAAAAATTATAAGTGTTGCATAATAGGATATTACGATCGTGCAATGGCGTGTATACGTATTTCACAAAATTTGATAATGTAACGAGGATAAATATTTTTATCGTTTTTTAACGATTACTTGATAGTTTCCGTAAACGAAGGAAATCGCTTCGGAAATCATTTGTGCCATTGTGAGACAGGCGTCGATTCCCTGAGTGGACATTAAATTTTTTCATTATTCAGGCAACTATTGCAAGTGGCGACTTTCCACTGGATTTAATCACATATCGAAAAAATCATCTATCGTCGATACCAGTGGATTCTGTGTTAGAAATTTTGATCTAAAAGAATTGTTGGGACGTCCAAAAAAAAATTTCAAATTTTTCGAATATTCGTATTTCTCATTTCAAAGATGATTAGCAATTTTTTTTTTAATTTACTGCAATCCTATACTCGCACCCTTACCGCAGTAATGACCTGCATAGATCATATAGATC
The DNA here is from genome assembly GCA_031762395.1 of Calameuta pygmaea. Classification (NCBI taxonomy): domain Eukaryota; kingdom Metazoa; phylum Arthropoda; class Insecta; order Hymenoptera; family Cephidae; genus Calameuta; species Calameuta pygmaea. Next base: position 248,166 of record JASANN010000596.1, read on the forward strand.
ATTTCCTTACTCGAAGTCGTTCATTAAAACCCACTCGATCCTCTCACGTAATTGAATGCGGATTTTCAATCGACCAATTTAATTGAATCCTCGGTAACTTTCGATTTACCGATACTGCCGGTACAAAGAACAAAGACACGCAGACTCTACGTACAATGAACATTTTTCACTATAGCCAAACAAACGAAACATGGTACAATTACTAACGACCGACGTTAATAATTAATCCTGACATCTCGATTAATTAGCCAGCCGACCCCTTTGATTGCGTAACACCTAAGACTATTAAAGTCACGGAGTACCCATAGAAAATTTGTATTACCTAATAATGAAAACAAAAAAAAATTTTTTTAAATAATTCTAAAGAGATACCACGCTGATAAAATCGTCACACGGCTTTGTGATGACAGTTGGCACATTTTTCATGCGAAAAGTAACGTAATAATATCGCGTGTACTAAGACGAAGTGCTGTCACGTGGAGCAGCATAATTCTATTTAATTTAATGACAATCAGCCTACTTTGGGAAATATATTGTGCAATTGTCGTTTGTAATAGAAAAAGAAGATCTAGGTGACAAAAATTACGTAAGATTTTTCATATCATTTTGCTTCCTTCGACTACCCCCACCCGACCCCTCTCGAGCCTTGTTTCCTGTCGTTATAAAGATTTCTCATAATTTTTGCGTAAGGTGCTAGTCAATTATTATTATATACATTGTTATTATACGACAGCTGATATCGTTATGAAAAATATTTAATTAATGGATAATTGTAATTATTGGTATTTTTTTTTTTTTGAAATACGTGATCTCAGGTCACGTTAGTATCCTTCACTTTTCTTTTGTCATTTCGAGAGATCCTGCTGATTGGGTAAAAATAAAAAGATGGGGTCCGTCACTGTCCGGAGTTGACAATGCGGTTAATGCAATGGATAAAAGTGCATTGGAATTTAATGCATGCAAATTGAGCCGCAAATTTTTCATGCTTGTCAGACACTGACAGGCTCTGTGTTATTCGCATCGCGGTAAAGAATAAAGAGAATCTTTGTGTAAGGATAAAGAGAAAAATCTTGGCTGAGACTCTCGCGGGGACTCGTAGGAAAAAGTGTGTCGTTGCTTTACGGTGAATTCGAGCCCGCGTTTCGTCAAACCGGAACGGCTAAAACGCGGCGGACAGGAAATGTCGGTTGATTCGAAATCTTCCGGATTTTCGAGAATGATCAAAATACGTCATCCGGCAATCAAAATTCAAGAGAAAAAAGAAAGCGAAACCTTTTATGAAACGTCATACGAGCTTTCACGCTGACCGTTGATAAGACAGTGAGTAAAGGCAGCGACAGGGTCAGACGTAATTTTCGTCGGTACTTTTGATCCTTTATTTTCGTCCGGCAACAAAAGATCGTGCTGATAATACCAAAAAGAAAGTATTATGTTTGCAGAAGATTTTCGGTAAGATGATCTCGACTCTCTTTGCCAATAATAAATTTCTTGTTTTTTTTTATCGCCATAATAAAATTTCCAAATAAAAAAAAACACAAGCCTGACGTGCGGAAAGAAAATTAAGAAAGCCAAAAAAAAGACGTCGTTAAAATTAAAAAAAAAAGGACAATTATCCAAATTATTATTTATTCTTTTTTATTATAATTATTGTTTATTAAAAATTCTCGGACATCAAAAAACAACAGTCCCAACTCTCCTGTCCGAATTCATCAATACGAAATCGATGTGCAATTATTCCCCGTGAGGAAGCTCAAACGTCGCTATAGCGACGCTCGAAAATCCCATATAATTATTCTTTAACGAAACCATCGTAATTACAGTTCGTGATCACCAGGAGGCGTTCGGGTCCGTCCCTCGCGATTAACTCCGAACCCAGGATTGACGTCTCACTCACAATCAGTTGCACCTGCATAATGCACAACGGATGCAGCCAGCCAGGAGAAACCGCAAATAGACAGCTGGGAAAAGGAAGAAAGTCCGGAATTATTACCTCAGGATGCCGTCCCGTGCGTGGAAAAACAGAACAAGAAGGAACGCACGGAACCGGAACAACGACGTGGTAGGAGCTGCCCAATTAGGATCGTTCCGTTCAGACTTCAAATACGCTGCCTCCCCGTTGCCTATTTTATACGAAACACGGAACCAAATTCTAACCTTCCTTCCTCTACAAACTTCATGTAATTAGCCAAATTTTGGCATTCAAAACCAAAATAAACCGCACGGTTCTCAACGTCGATACGTCGACCTCCAACCGAATTGCCTTCTAATTTAATTACTCTTGCCCAACCATGAAAAGTCCGACGCAAGCCAAAAACTTTCTCACAATTCATTCTTATTTTTAATAAAAAAAAAAAACAAAAAAAATGTTCCTCCACCTACGTGAAGTTAGGCGAATGAAGGTGCAACTGAGGAAACTAAAGGTCGGCCGTTCTCTTCATGAGAATTCGCATGGGAGCGCGTGCGCCGTATCCTCGTGGGACTTTGACTCGCACGACTGCAACCGCAACTGCACTCTATTATAGATCGTTTAAATAAAGTTCAATGGGAAAGATCGCGGCGAGATAACTCTAATGACACGGTACTGAAAGGAACGGCAGGGGTGCGTTATCTATCTAACGTATTTTACTGTTTAAATATAAAAGGCTGATCGGGGTCATCTTTGTCCTATAATAATAGAATATACCCAGCCGTTACTAGGCCATGTAGATTCTTTTTTATTTTTCACCATTTTATGCCTATGCTTTGTATGCTTGTTAAACTTTTATTGCTTTCTTTTAAAGTTATACTCTATATAGAATTTACTTGAGTGCCTATCCCACGTATTTCACGGTATTCTATTTTCACTCTGTTGTTATATATATATATATATATATATATATATAATTGAGTACGGTTTCGTATCTCCAACCTGGTGTAAAACGAATAACCAGAGCGCAGATGGAAAGTACGATGATCTGACCGTGAACTTGGCCTCGGCCTTGTCTCATCTTACGGAATGACTCGAGGAACTCATTGGCTTCTTGACTGTTGAGTAAGCGGCCGAGAGTTGTGTAAATCCTTATACTCAATAACGGTTAAGATCTGTAACCTTAGAAAATGGATGCGTGTTAATTCTTTGAGTGTGCTAGATAAGATTTTTTTTTGCGACATGGTTATTTCACTAGCTCGATTCTAAGTGTCACGGTAGATCATTTTTCTTTCTCGCGTGGATGAAAATTGTTTTTGAATTACGTAGAACGTCGGGTCGACAGATATAGCGAATTAGTAACTTTAAAATGAAATTTAGCGAACGGACCAATTCCTGAGACGAAAGAGACTCTGAATGACTTTCTAGTTATCAGGCAGATCTTGAGTCATCGTCTTCTGCTCTTGAAAGCAAAAAAAAAAGATGAAGAAGAACAGCGAGAAAAAAATATCAAAAAAACCCAGCACGGAAGCTGTTGGGAATTTTGTGAAATCGTCGATAAAAAAAATATATTAAAAATGGAGGCAAGCCTCGTGTCTTAGATTTTCATGCGTTTTTAAAGAACCGCAATGGATTTTGAGAAATAAAATTTTTTTTTCAAGTAGATCGACGAACCGTTATTCCCGCAAAAAAAACGATTATCCAGGCAATAAAAACAGCGAAAAAAAATCACGGAATTCTCCTAATACGAATTTTACGAATAAACGAAATTCGAAGTGGCTTTTTCTAATTTTTTAAGTATCTCTTTTTATTATCTCTAACATGAATCTTGTGTTATATTCGTGTTGCCTTTCGCAAGCAGGTTAATTGCGCACTCGCGTGTTCGGTCAGCAATCAGAAAAGAATTCTAATTCAATGCTAAAGATTGGAGAATTCTTTGACGAAATTTATTATACCATTTACGCCACGCTTGTTACTCGAGCGCCGTTACGTTTTATCACAGAAAAAAAAAATCATCAACCTCCACACACCTCGTTTTATTTCTTGCACCGAGTTACGACGATTGACACATATTTGACCATTGACTGGATACGTTACGTTACCTTTGAAAAACCCACGTTTCTATATTGCGATTACGTTAGGCCGTATCACGCTTTTTTTTCTCAGATTTCCATTCGATACATATGAAAACGCATTGGACGCAGGAAAACAAGTGTTTACCGTAGTCGTACACATTTTTTCCTTACATGCATATAATCAACCCCCCCCCCCCCCCCCCCCATTAGTACCGCGGGGTCAGACTGACCCGATGGGTGTCTATTTAAAATTCAAAAAGAAATGCTGCCACCGAAGGGTGAATAGGAATTTTTCTAAAAATCGACCAATTTAAATTGCGGACTAGCCGCGTACACACAGATCTATTTTCGTACTCCTACTTTCTCATAATAGTACGTAATTGTTAAAACCGGTAAATTGCCCATCCCGAAATCGTCCCGTCAACAACGCTCCGACTCTAACTCGGCTATTTACGGCACGCATAATTAAATCGTATGGCTGCACTCGACCTTGCGCAATTTCATGCAATTTCATACCGTCCAGCTCGCGGCGCTACCGTAAAGCCCGTAACACGCGAGTCGTCACGAGGGGGGAAAAAAAATAAAAAATAAAAAAGACAGATACCTCCGTTACTTTAGTCACCCCTAACGAATACTTTCCCAAGAGAAGCCGTGTAAAAATGAAAAGTATCCTTAATACGAGCGCAGGAAGAAATTAATTAATTTCCACGCGGGAAGATCGTTGCTGCGGAACGAGGTTCATTGAAATGTAGGTAAGTAGGTTCCTAAGTCGGTATGAAAGTAAGGTTAGAAAATATATATATATATATATATATGTATAGACGTGCGTAATCGATTCTTGATTTTTTTTTCACCTTCAAGTACCAAGGACTCGTATTATTGATTTGGCACATGGAAATTGATATATGGTGTCTTTTTTTTAAATCGATCATTTTTATATAAATTTCATGCTAATTTCTACGCTCGAGGGATAACGTTACGTGTGATTAATTAGCAGAAAGATTGTCAATTGGATTTATCGGGCAATAATTATCGGATGGCAGGTCGGGATACGAGTAGCTGGTAGGATTACGAAAAGTGGGACACCCGGTATGTAGCGGCGAATACACACTGGCTGTATCAGAGCCGTGTGCCATCGGCTGACAACTAGGACGGGAACATTTTTCTGATAAGTTTCTATGTGATCCCATAAGCGTTTGCCTTGGCTGGGCCGATAGGGACTGACGAGTTGTGCAAGTTATGTTTTATTCATTATTATGGATTTTTTCTCTCTCTCTTTTTTTTTCTTCTTTCTTTTTCTCTTTACTCTATTTATTATATACGCCGTGCGAACCTGCTGCAGCTAGGACGACGCCTGGGCGTCAGTTATGAAACTGTCCGTATCCTTCGAGATCGACGTGGCCGAGGAATTTCATTCACGATCTATGAGCGAAATTAAATTTAATTTCTCGATCCTTAGGGGCATGGATCTTACATATAGATTGATTTTTATACGTAATAATAAATTTACTCTGCACGGGAGACATGGAAAATTTCTAACTTTGATAGATCGTATTTTCTCTAGGTCGTCGAAAGTATCAGAGAAATTATGCAGGATAAGAAAATTGGCACTTATCAATTATGTTTATAAGTTTATGCGAACACATTCGGTATTTGGCATACGTATGAGAGATGCAATTTTTTATTATTTAAATATTTATTATTAGATCGTAATACGTATAGTAAAAAAATATTCGGATTTGATAGAAATTATTTTTAAAAATATAACACGGATACTCAATAATCAATTCAAAATGGTTTTTGAGCCGTGAGAAAATCTGTCTGCAAATTTTACTTGCACTGGTCAGGGGAGGACAGTGCGTGCATTGTTGCATGTGCATGCATATATATATATATATATATAATGCACTATAAATGTGCACTGCATAGCATGAGATTTATGGCCGCGCATAAATATGATTTACACTCTTGCCGTTTAACATCTCAAAGGCTTCCCTTTCGTTAGAAGATAATGAACGCGTAGCGTTAAGTCCCATTATCATAAGTCTCACTCTATTGATCAGTGAAAAAAAAATTCAATCTAACCGTTAACGAGGGGTTAAGAATATTTTGGAAAAAAAATAAAAAAAAAATGAAAAGTCGAAAGCTCGTATTACCCAGCGATATTTATCTCCTGTGTGTTTTTAGAGTTGCCATTTCTATTGATTTTTTGGTTGCGAAATTTTCGCGCGAATCGCGAACAGTGATTTCTAATACTATTAGTCGATACTGCTTATTATCGACCATTAGACATTATTAGTACAGCAATTTCAAGTTCGCTCGAACTTTTTTTCCGAGAAAGTATCGATAAAACAAGTATAATGTGTTTGAAATGTCGTAATTTTTTATTGTTATCTGACTACTTTTTTTTCCGTTTAATTATACAATCTCGGCAACTGGTATCATTGGTTAGCAGACCTATCATTGCTATTAGATCGATAATAATTAAAATCAATCGATCGATTAAAGATTGCGTATCAATAGGGAAGACTTTCTCATCCTGATTCTCGATTGATTGTGGCAAGTCGAATTAAATGATTATCCTAAGCGAATTTGTAAATTAATTAAGAATTGCGAAAGGATCAAAGATCGTCCGGACGTTATTGAATCAGCCTGATTGGGTCTGCGTATCAGGGCGTTACGAAAGGATTAAAAGGGCCTAAAGATCGAGAATCGATGAACCGCGGATATGAAAAATCACGATTATTATATGGCAAATAAAAAAAGAAATATTGACGAAAAGTGTCTAAGACAATATTTAGGATAATAAAATTTGTCATAATCATCGTTAAGGATAAACATGATATCAATAATTTTTCCGATATCGATCGATTGATCTTTCATTCTTACGTTTATCATATTCTTATTGCACATAAGGTATATCGATACGATTTCCTTATAATTATCGATAAGAATTTAAGATCGCCCTTCTCTTTATTATATTGCAATTGACATTGACATCTTTAAAGTCCGAATAAAAAATTACGTATATCTTATAAACTATATAAAAAAAAAAGCACGATACAAAGCTGATTCAATATTTTCCTCAATACTTTTTTTTTCCTACGAATTTCCAAGCGGACACGGATCTACCCATGATCCTTGATATGATCAATAAAAACATGTCAGATTCCATGCAGCAGATCGAAGGACACTCTTTGAAGTGAGACCAAAGAGCGTAAAGCAATACTAGCCGATTAAAAAAGTTTGGTCTATGTCGAGTCTGAATTAAAGACTCGTGCAAAGTCTGTATAAAGTCTAGATCGAGTCTGCCGCAAAGTCCGTAAAAAAGTATGGCTCAAATCCAGCTGAAGTCTAACCTACGTTCCACAGTCCGATACTTGTCCTGGACTTATTCTGTCCTTCCAAATGTACACATACGAAGTCTAGGCTAAGTATCTAAGTCTGGGATATGTCTGGATAAAGTATAGAAAAGATCTACCCAAGGTACATGATACTGTACTTGATTCCTATACCAGACGTATCCCAATACCACTGGTGAACCATAAAATGTATACTCGGCGTGTTGACAGGAAGATCAAATTTGTGTCTGTCAAAAAAAATCTCTACAGAGTGTGGCAATTTTTTTTTCAAAAATTTCAAAGTGAAATCAGCTCCTCGTCCTCTTGTGAATAATTTCAGTGAAATTTACGTTCTGTAACCCCCCCCCCCCCCCTCCTCTCCCGTCATCCCACCGTCACTGTACGAAGAGATACGCATCAGGCATCAAATCCCACGTGTCCAGCAGGACGCAAAAGAAACGTCGGACTGTCAGGTTCCCGTTCGAAGAAGAGACAGGAGATAAGAATGGATGGAAATGATACGAAATAGAGTCCGATGAGTGAGAGTAAGCGAGACAGAGAGTCCGATCGACGAGGACGGAGTTCTTGGAAGTCGACGTTAACAGTAACAAAGACACGTGTCCTTTACTGCAGTGGAAAGTTGCACTGGTAGAATATCCAATGCACCGGATCCTTTTAGCATGCACGTAGGTGCAGCGAGAGCCGTTGCGAATTTGATCTTTGAAAAAAAAAAAGTGTATCGGGATAAACGATAAATAAGAAGGAGGCGATCAATAATAATTCCTGTTAATTTTACGGCTTTTACTTTTTTTTTCTTTTTTTCGTACATCGATCGATCGATCTGCATCACGTGAAGAAAGCGTAACACGGCTTCTCATAAGATTTCTGGTATAGATCGGAAATAGAGAGTGATCGCGTGGCGAGTTATATACGGTACGTTGCACCATGCACTTTTTTGCATCGATGCACCCGCATCGTACAAGCAGCACGTTGTTTAAAGAGGAATTTAATAACCTTGCTAGAATTTAACAATGATCCGTCTGCATCATGAAGCTTTTCCCTTTTAATGATCTTCTTAAGATTTTCACAATCACAAACTACCTGGCGTCTCTTGTATTTCTTTCTTTTTTTTTTTTTACTAGCCTATACTGTATCTTATTAGCACAGTAATGATACATCAGTCGATGACCGCTGAAAGTCGCTCGACTAGTTTCGCCAGTGTGAATATAAATATTCTCCCAGCATCCACGTTGGGGTCCACGACTTTTGACAATGTCAAGTGCAAAGACCGCACGTTATTCCAGACGTTGATCTTGTTGCTTAATTCCTTCTGACAAATTGCCCAGGCACGCCCAGCTTATTGGTATCCCTGCTGCCTGTTCGTCAGAGCCAAATTTCATTCCGCCGCAGCATCCGAGTGTCGAATTGAACTGTTACGCAAATGAATTTGTATACACAGGAACAACATAATTAGGCTATAAAGTCTAACTCTTTATATCCTCTATACTTCTAATACTGCCCGAGTCTAATGTCAAGGTTGGACGTGAATAGAGAAAAAAAATATTTTTTTCTCAAAATTCTTGAGTAATTAAAAATCAACATTTATTTTTATATCGTATTAAAAAAATATTATTAACTGTACATATTAAACTTACAGTCCGTTATGGTCTTGCGAGACGAATGAAAATATCAGTTCGCGGTAGGAATTAAATGAAAAATTCATATCACATAATTTTATATCGAAATTAATCGCGGATTAGAAATTTTTTATTTTATGTCACGAACAAAAAAAAATGTATCAACGATTGCTATTGATTCCAAGTTCTTCATTGCCGTGCGACACGAATGAAAATCTCAGCTGACGGAAGGAATTTTAAGAGGATCCCAGGATTTATTTTCTCTCTTGTCGAAGATTCAGTACTCGTAGTCGAGTAAGGTTAGTATATAGGTAAGATATGCGTACGCACGAGTGTATATGCAGAGTATCGAGGTCACGTGAGAGGTCTGTATATATATATATATATATATATATATATATATACTGTATACATATAGGGTATATAACCTAAGTTGCGATTCTTCCTCCTTGACGTATTTGCACTGTCCATATTCCGCTGTCCTTTATGACCCAATTATCATGGAGTCTCTTGTTACGTGGTTTTCCTTTTTCTCTCTTTTTCATCGCTTTTTATCGCCTCGGCTGTGAGTTTCGTGCGAACTTTATTTTACCGGTTTGTATATACGACGCGTGTTTCGTCGAGGAGACAGCATTATTACGTTTTTCCGCGTTTTATTATTTCCTTGTTAGTATAGACTTTCGAGCACGAGAGAATAATTAGTAGTAAAATTACACCAGCGAATTAATCGAGTTTACGATAAATTTTTATTCGTGCCTTTAATAAATTCAACGCCTCTTTTTTTTTGCCGCTCGAATTTTCGTATATCGGATTAACGGCTTATTACGACGAAAATAATTGGTAAGTTTTTATCACCGCGGAGAATGTCATTAGCTGCGTTCTCACGTAGCGAAGATTTTCGTCGTTGTCTGTTAAAGTGACGCCGTGACGATTTCGATACGCGTCTCGAATTGCCACGTGCTTAAACGATCCTCGTTTCGGCTGTCAACGAATTTGCCACCCAAGTAGCGATTCCCTTTACCGGTTGCATACCAATCGAGACTCCGTGTCGAGTTTAATTCTACGAGCAAAGTCATTAGGGCTCGTTTACATGTTAACGTCGTAAAACGCGGCGCTCGTTCGCGCGGGAGATTCAAACGCGATCGCTAGGTTACCCAACTATGTGAATTGCGCTGTGCCGAGTGTGATGCAGAAGTAAGAAGTAAAGAAAGAAAAAAAAAAAGAAGTGAAGGTACGGTATAAGAATGAAAATAATTCAGGTGGAATTTCGTGTAATTAAAGGAAATATCCCACAGAAGTCGGTATAATAGTTACGGCACTTTGAATTGTCGTGAAAACCGGTCTTTTGAAATTCATCCAACAAGACAGTTTTTCCCGCGACGAGTAACGCAGATGGCGCGAGAATCTGCCGCCTCGTAAAAGAAGAATGAAGCAAAGTCGAGTGATGCGCGATTGTGATAAAAAGCGGTCGGGATGTTCCTTGAGCTCAGGGAAATGTCACGTGCGCTGCCAGTTACTCAGGACAGAGGAAGTTTCACTCTACGGCCGACGGATATTGCGCGCATACTTTAAGACAGGTAAGGTACGCGTAGACAAAAGGCCCTTTCTAACCTCAAATGTCCGACGGCCCGTGTGCACTTAAGGCAGACTCCCCCGGATTCGTACCAGAGAACAATGGGGTCATTGTCGAGCCGATGGATAACGCTTGAAAATCTTAGTCAGAAATATTTTCACTACCCGTCTTGTCTCTGCTCGACCGATACAATTTTCGTGCAGGACTCTGTTTTACCATTTGGGCAAACGGGAGTTTTCTGCTATGGGAATTCCCGAAGACGCTTCCCTTCGCTCCTGATGATTTCACTGGTCGGACTTTCCACTTTCATATGGAAAAAAAAAAAAGAAACAACGTACTGTCACCTATAAACCTTCAAAATGCCTTAGCTAAGAAATTTACAGTTAGAAATCGATAATTGTACGTTCACACTTTGCCGAGATTCTTGACTCAACGTTCCCGCTGCTTTCGCGTTACCGAAACTTTTCGATTTCACATTGGGCTCTAGGAACTAAGATAAAAAATATCTTTTAGAGAAAACCGTCATTAACGCGTGCCCGTATCGATTATGTCCGGCAATCACGAAAGGCCGAAACTTTCTTCTGGATTTATTTGAATTCTCAGTGTCCGCAATTGACGCCTCTGACAAGCAGCAAAGCGCGACCAGTAAGTGTCATTAAGAGACTCGTAACGCTTTCGATGTTTTAAGTACACGAGATACCTGATCGTGTAATTTCAATTCCATTGAATTCAAAATGGACGATTGATACCAGCTGACAGTCCCATACGTAATTTCGATTTAGAAAGGTGTTACCCTGTCATCGTGATACTCCCACGCGATTGTCACTCAAAATCTCATGTCAAGTCAATGACAGACTAATGTAACTGGACAATCATAATATCGATGCTGACTCGTATTACATAACATTCTAATGGAAAACTAACACTTGCTTATTTCACCTGAACCTCTTGAAATGCTAATTCCCACAAGCAGTGGAACTCGTTAATAATTCGCTCAGTGACTTCATTAGCTTCGCGCTTATCAGTCAGCTGATCGGAGACGTGAACTTTCGCTTTCTAAATCTTGACCGTTTGATTCCCATTAGACTTTAGTAGAACTAATTCAACTTGCGAAAAATTTTCATAAAATTTCATTGTTTCGCTCGACAATAAATATTTCGACATTTTACGGAAACTCGAGGCACGCGTAAATTTTCTGAAACGGGTCTGGTGGGTTTTAATGAGCGCGAAAGGTTCCGTTGATCAAACCATGTACGGCGCACCTGGTGAATGAATCAGACTCCCGTGTGTACGAACGTATCAAATGGAAAGTGTTCCTATTAGCAGGTATCAGTATAATGGAATTGCATGTATAAACGAATGGCTTCTATATGTCTGATGACCTTTCTCTAATTTCGATCTGATTAAGATTTACGTGTATCGGGATGAATCGAGTCAAAGGAATAAAGTGTCTTGACGGGCGTGGCACTTTCTAACGTCTAATCGAAAATTACTAAAGTGACTTTACGTTTGCTCGATTGGCTTTACCATTTGGTTTTCCATTAACCCACTCTCGCTGTTCAGCGACTTGGAAATTCAATCAGTGAAAATGATTTGTCTGACGTTCTTTGAACGACGTCGATACTCCCGTTGGCTTCCCACGAGTACGTACCGCGTGCGGTGATAGCAGTCAAATGATTAGGAGTCAATGTAAGTGATTGGGAGAAAAAAAAAATTTCGTTGGATCGGCGCGTAATGAAAATTGAATTTATGAAAAATGATTTTTAAAAAAATTACGATTTTACGTAAAGCGACGATAAAGCGCGTATGGGTATCAGCTTGTATTTCAGTGGCTTCAAGTGCTGAGGATCGAGTAGGTTGGGTTCACGAGGTAAAAGTTTAAGGTTGCCGTGAAAGCGAGCAGGATCGTGTAGGTCGTGAAAAATAGGGAGGAAAAAAAGTTCAAAAAAAAATCTACAGTTCGATCGTGGCGTTCGAGTCGTTGGTAATTGCCTAGTAAGTACAGTGGAGTCCTTAGAATGGATCGTCGGAACAGTCACGGAATTTCATAGTAGGGATGTCTTTGTAGTTTGAAGAAGAGCAAAAGTGCATAGTTCAATTTAAATTCTATTGGAAATACGATCTAATGTAAAACGACACCTGCTTCTTGTTTTCGCCTTAGACTTATTGGCTGTCGCTTTAATGGGGAAAACTTCTAAGTTCGTTAAAGTTCCAGGAACACGTATGATTTCTCAAGCGTAAAACTCGGAAAATCGTAAAGGCCATCGCACGAGCACGGAATTGCCCCACGTTCTGAAACTTCCTAGCAATTAAAAGTATCCGCGAGACACGTCTGTTTCTGCTGGGCTGCTGGATACCCAAGATAGATTTTACCATCGATCTTTACGTGGATCACGTAGATCATCAGGATTAACGAGTTGTCGCGCCTTACCGAAAACTCACCTCTTCCAAGATTCTACGTTCCTTCGCTGAAATTCCTAAACTGGCAAGAATAAATCTTGACGTTACATCCGTTTCATCTGGACCTGCAGCAAGTTACTATTTATAATAAAAAAACTGTAATACAAAAATTTTTTTGATCCAAGAAACTACACAAAAAACGTAATCCCATATCGACCTATTCCACATATCAATATCGTACACGTGCGTGACTGGTTCAAATCCCCAGTTTCCGTTCTAACAACTTTTTTTTTTCAAAAAAAAAAACCATTCACTGAATCGCCCGAGATAAGAACACGCAATCACCTTCTAATTCGCGTGTACCCAAAGTATCTATCGACGCCTGTATTACGAAAAAGTGATAATAAATACTTGCACCAGATCACTATCTAATCTCCATTGCATAACCACGTTCCAGTAATTTCAAAAATTACCCAAAAAAAAAATCATCCAACCAACAAAGCCTGCCGAGTCAACAAAACCTATACAGAAATTTCCCGCATACTCTTACTATGAAAAATAAAAATAAAAAAAATAAGTAGAATCCTAATAAAAAACATTTGTCTCTCAAGAGTGGATATTCCATCAAACGGAATTGCACTTTGACATATTAGAACCGTTTGGCCAAAGGAGCGTGGCGGCGGCGACTTGGCGAGGGCGTGGAGCCTGGAGGTTGCAGGATCGAGGCCGTCGGGTCGAAACTTTCCCGACCTCGTCACGCGCTCGCTATGTTTTGCACGCCGTTGTTCTAATCCTACCTTCCAACTAGCCTAAGTAATCTATACTATCCAATAGTAGCCTCGAGTTGTGCCTATATTCACGTTACTATCGCGTGGCTCGGAGCAGCCAATCCAACCAGCAAACAGACAGACTACGAAATTCGAATTGAAGTTAACATCGATAAGTAATGGTCCTTCCTTAGCCGTGAATCCGTGCACGTATTTACAAAGTATGCACGTTCCTATACGAATGTTGTTCCGCTTTTACTTTATGCAGGAAATCTAAGTGCGTCTAAGCGTGGGTTTCTGCTACACGTTTTTACGATACGGCACTTATCGCAGGACAAACTAACTATATATATATATATATATACATAAAACAACAGTGACCCATAAGCCAAACGTGAACATCCCATACGACATTAAATTCTGACTAGTATTGATTGTGGGTTTTGGGAAGTAACGAGGATGTGTCTTAGAATCTCACATATGACATATGTGAAAATACTGTTATACCACAAATCATTCTGTCTATCTCTATTTAAATTTGTATGCGGAATCATGTTTTTTTTTATGCCGTATGAGTCACGTCGGTTTCTCACTATTCTTCTTCGCAGACAATGGCGAGATTGACTCGAGTGGGGCTAATGGATGATATTCTCATTTTTTTTTTTTTCTTTTTTGGTGAAAATACATTAAATTCAGTGCAAGGACAATCCAACGCGTGCGTGACGATGAATTTACGCCCGTAGGACAATCGCGTTACATGGTTGTCATTATGGTAGCAAGGATCGTGGTGCAACTGACAAGTGGCAGCCTATTAGATACAGGAAGTGAAGCAAGTACACGAAGTCTCTGTATATACATATATAACAGTAGATCATAGTATTCCCAACGTCGTTTCCCTAGGCCTAGAGTCTAATTAGCAAGTAAAGAAAACATCAGCGAATCTCCCAAAGTTCTCGTAGCGTATTTTAGCGTCAACGAAATAGAAGAAAACGTGACTTGACTCACGTTGGTGCTAAGTGAACGTGCAAAGACGCCAGTGGGTATCGATTAGACCGAAAGAGCCAGTGTTCAGAAAATGATGAAGGCTGACTGAAGAAATGAAAAAAAAAACTAGGGGTCTATAAAAATCCCTAGATAGACTTCATTGCTCAAGCATTGAAACCAGTCGGGGACCTAGGTCGATCGAGCAAGATCAGTAAGGTTGTCGATCAGGTATTACGTTTTCGTATCTGTTACACGTTACCATTTGGCATTTAATTAATTAACGAATAAAAACTTTCTTCGACACCTTCGTTACGTGTTGTGATAGCTCGTAAAAAGTTCCTAATACGATCCCATCTAATCAACGCGTTCCGCTTTTATCAGCGGCAGCTGGGCTATCACCGATTAAACGACAGATTAATGAGATCCGATTGATCTGATTTCAAGGTGGTCATACTGTTTTTTTTTTTCGGATTTTACTAGAACCTGCAGTTTTTTTGCAATAGGAGCTGAACGTCAGAGGCTCACACTTCAAGGATAAACTTTCGATCGATGATGCATTTAGTGCAATTGCACAACGATGGGCAATCAATTTTTTTTTCATCGAATCGGTATTAACAATTTAATCAGCGTGCAGTCGGTCAATTTTTTTCTCCTTGTAAAAATACAAAAAAAACCGGTCTGTCTCGGAACTGGATGAAAAAAAAAAATTGGCACTACAGTTACGTAAGCGCTGCACACCTTTCGTTTTAGGCCTAGAGATTATACACAGTCGGATTGTTTTGTCACGTTTTGTCAGTCGGAGGCGACATACGAACACGTATGGGTACCAGGTACCGTTTGACTTGCACGGAATACGAATTTTGTTCTATGCAACTGCAGTGCACTTGAGACAAAAGTCTATATAGATATTGCATACGCCTATAAATTCCTTAGGAAATTGTTTCATGGGCACTTTGAGTTTTTCTCGGTATACCCAGCCACTGTTCTCAGCCGGGGAAAGGACTTTTCTCCTTGGAGTCGATCAACTTGAACCAGAGACGGCGCAACGGTTGGCGGCGCAGAGCTGATCGGATCATTTCTATGAAGACGGATAACTTCATTGGCGGGCCGGAAACTACAGTCGCTATTGTATGCTAATATTTTTTACGAATCGCTTAATGACGTTTAGTGTGGATATAATTTTTTTCGATTTTTTATCTTAATTTTTCAATCGATAAAAAAATTTTTTTGACACCATTTTTTAAGTGCTCTCACGATATTTTTTTTAGTTTTTCTTTCTTTTTTAAGACAAAGCTCCTCGATGTCCGTATTAATGCCTATTATAAGAATTTGCAAATGGGGTGAAATCGATTGCCGATGCGGAACGGCGATCGCAGCGACGCCACGACGCCGAGCGTCGTTATTCTCGTGAAACTCGTTGAGGCGACTTCTCAATCCCGGGAAACTTTCACCCAAAAACCGTTACCTACCTAAGATTGATGCTTGGTAAAAAAAAAGAACAAAGGGGGAGCCCTTTTTCTTCGAGCGTCTCGTATCACCGATTTTCGATCGATTCGTTCTCTTTTACACTTTCTCGATTACGTTTAGATCGGGCAAGCATCCTTGTATCGGGAAAATACATGCGGTATATATTATTCACATGTACCGCGTGACGTTACATTTTTTTTTATTTTTCATAAGTCGTACGATTTTTTTTTTTGGCTAATTCTTTATGACAGTCATCCTTGACACGAAATCCAATGGCGATCTGTAGATAATAACTTTATATAATTCCGGGCTTTTCTTTCCTAAACCCATCTATGGCTTAGAACGTACTCCGACTGCTATGGCCATTACCGTATTAGTACTCCGTTACATAGTATTAAATTGCATGTGCCTTACCTTTATGGTAGACAATCAGAAATAAAGTGGCTACCAAGTGCACTAAAGCATCGACCGTGGATACAAGAACGATCGTCAATAGAATCCAAATTTTTTCGCATCGACGCGAATACGTTTCTCAACGTATTTTTAGCTTAGAATAAGATCACTTTTCCTTGCGGACTTTCATTGCTACAGGGAAACGAGAATTGCCTGTAGAAAGAAATAGATACCGGAGGATCGTAAAATTGAGTATTCGATAATAATAGGTCAAAATGGCAACGATACGGTACGCGGTACTTTTTAAGTAAACCAAATATCACCTTTATTCGATAACGTAAATTCAAAGGATAAATTAATCAAAATTTCTGCAAATATTTTATGGCTGCTCTACTTTTCTTTTTTGTAAAAAAAAAAGGAGTAATAATAACGGCTGATTTTTTTTTGTAATTATTTTCTCTTTCTTGCCTCGTTCTCTTTCACTTCTATATCGTTCATTTTACGTAGTTCAACCGGTCGCCGGGAGATAGCAGTTCCGGCTGCTTGCGCGCGAAATTCAAGTGTGCCGGGAATCGCACGAGAAATAAAAGTATTTCTTGTTTTACGGTACCTTTTCATGGCCCGGATTCGACTATAAGTTCATCGATTTTTTTTAATCTTTTTTTTTTCTCACCAAAGTCGAACGTCAGCTGACAGAAATTCTTCACTCAATTTACAATTGACCCCCTTTTTGACTTTCTTCCACGATACGTGTAATATGACGTTAGATTTTTACCTATGAAATTCTGGCGCTTTATATATCAAAAAGTACCTTTACCGGTATCGTATGCACAGCGTCCTGCGTTATTTAATCGCAACTGCATTCTCTATTGCAGAAGTAAAAAATGTTGTCCGCATGCCCGCGCAACTGCATAATAGCTGTAATGCGCTCTTAGAAAGTTGTATGAAAAAATAATTTTTTTTATCTCTACCAACAGCGCGACGCAGAAATGATACAATTTTCTGTCACCGATAAAATTACATAAAACGAGTATAATTTTGTTTGACGAAAAAAAGAATGACAATTTTCTAAAATTAAATTACATATTTTCAATGGAACAGATTCAATTTTACTAAAAGTTTACTACAATGGGCGCACCTATTCCGTCAAAGATTCTCGTACGAAGATCAATTGAAAGTTTGAATAAGATTGATGGTATCGTGTACGAGGTGCCTATCGGCAATCTTGTCTGTCAATAATTTTCTTTCTCTACTTCGATTCTCCACCTCCCCTCCTATCCCTCTCTCCAAATCGCTTTCTTTTTCATTTCGTAGACCTCCTCCGTTTCTCCCGTGGCAAAGAACCGCCTCGACCAGTTCTCCTAGCCAAGTTCAATAACGTGCCGGCGACTTGGTCGCGAGCTTTTCCCTGCTGTGAACCGTTAAACGCGATATCGGTGGAGTTTTGCCAAACTGGTTTTCAAGCAGACGACGATGACCGTTTGGCATATAAGTAGTACCAATGACGGAATACCGACGTATCTAGAAAACGTATCAGCTGACGGACGTACGGATCTACGTCTTACGATCTTTGGGATACGTCGAATCACTGAGCGCAGCATCTAACATAGGTTGAACAGGTTGTTTGCCGAGTCTATCGTAAACTGTTATACGAAGAGACAGGCTTGAGTGACTCTCTTTATTCTCTCTTTATTCACTCTCTCTCTCTCTCTCTCTCTCTCTCTCTCTCTCTCTCGTGGGAGACCCATTTCTAGTAGCAATGCCAAGTAGCGCGTTCCGCGATGGCAACACGTTGCACGATGCTGAACTTGGTCTACGGTGAGCCAGGTACCATTGGTAGCGAAGACCAGGTAATAAGAACGAAGATGAGCAATCAGATACCTCGACGTAAAGAATAATACGTCATTTAATCACGACGTCACTTTAGGAGTCTCCGTTACTCCACCTCCCCGTACGTAACTCCGTGTCACGAGAAAACCAGATAAACTCACTTTGTCACTTAGGTCGGATTCTCGTACGTCCTGAACTTGACGAGAGACGTGCAGGAAATGCGGGCTGGACTTCAGGGCTGGGAAGCGCACTGGGTAACGAGTAGAGGGAGCGGGACAGTTAGAGCAGCCGGAGTAGGACGGTTAAAAGAAGAAGAGAACGAATGAAGAAGAACAAGAAGAAGAGAGGGAGTCCGGTTTACGAGGTGCGGAAAGACAAGGAAACGGAGGGGTAGGTTGAAGGAAGTCCAAGTACGTAAAGGGGGGACGACACGCGACCGATAGGGTCTGAGAGGAGGTTCAAAATAATATGATATTGATCCATGAACCATGTTACAGGATCAAAAGATGATGACCATTGCCGATGAGGACGAGCAGGATTCCCGATGACGATCGATCAACTAGATGATTCGAGGAACTGACCTTTCTTCCTCTTGGCGGTGGTGGTTGAGACGCGAACTGCCGTTGCGTCCTCGGTATCAAGGACGAAGAGGGCCAGGAGTACGAGTGTCAGGTGAGTTCCGTAGGACCTCATGGTTGGGGCAGCTCCTTACGGACTGGTGGCTGAGGCACTGGCTCAGCGGCAACTGACGACTTTGCTGGCCACTCTATCAGGACTGTCACTTGGTTAGTGTTACACCGCAATCCCCGTGGAGAACTACCACCACAACTGGAGCACTATCCTAATTTCCACTAATATCGTTTACTCGAACTCCGAGTCCCTGCACACCTATTTAAAACCTATCGCTCCACCTCGTGGCTCACTATTGGCTCCTGCCCCAATTCCTTACCCAATGGTACAGTCCCGCGCGCATTCACCTCCTTTTGAGATGCAGGCCTGAAGCCGACGTCGAGAGGTGGGGTAACGTCTACCTGGTGGCAGGTAGGAAGGAAGGTAGGTAGGTAGACACCTGGCGAGGTGGTAAGGACGTCGTAGGTAAGAACAGTGCCGAGTCGGTGGTTGAAGGTGGTAGGTGGTCATGCCCAAGGTATGTACCGGCGTACCAGGTAATAAGGTTCGCGGAGTGACGATGAAATTCCCCAGGTTTCTTATGACGAAGGTGAAGGGAGATTAGGTGGGGTTCATCCGGCGCTTGGTCCTCCGTGAGATCATGGAGCCAGACACAAGGAACAAGAAGATGGTGGGTTGTATGTGGAGCGCTCGATTCAACCTCCGCTTCGTTTACCTTCCTTCCTTCTTCGTCTGCCTCCTGACTGTCTCTTGCAGTTGCGCTAACCTGGTCCACGTACCTGGAGGCCTCTGCCTGCCGTTACCTATTCTGTCTCTCCTTCTCTCCTTCCTTCTCTTCACTCTCGCTACTCGGACAGATCACATGCTACGCCACACGTAACGTTCAGTCTCCCTCGTAGTTGCCTTCCCTTTTCCGATTCCTTTCCTTTTCGTTCAGCTATGCGTTTCGATAATTGCACCGGACACGCCTATCCAGGGTATCTCGTAATACCTTGGCTGTACCTTGAGGTACCTTGGCAATGAGCTTATTACCGATGATCGTTGCCTTGGCGTTATCTTTAGACTTTTTTTTTTTTTTAATCACATGAAAATATTCCACCTCTTCCCTTACCTAACTCTCAGTTCTCGTTCCGTTCCTTTGATCTAAGTACCCAGGCGAATTCCTATCCTTTGTCTCTTTAACTGCTGATTGTCCATCAGTGACCCAGGTCGAGCGCAAAAACGGAGTCATGTGTCTCCTCTGACCTTTTTTCTTTTAATTGCACAATATTTTCAGAGACCTTGAGCAGTACCTTGAGGTACCTTCAGAGGTACCAGACCGGCTTACCTCTCTTGCGTTAAGATCACTGAACTCGTGTATTATAGCTATCAGAAGTGAGAGGTGATACTTCGTTTTTTTTTGGGTCTTTCCGCTTAATTGAAATTACACTTTCGTTTCCGTGAGTCGTTCAAATTCTAGCGACAATAAGATTTCTTATACCTAATGGTCATCGTGGACCACGTACATTGTCATTCCTAATATTCTAATCGATAAAACGTAACGGTGTCTTAGATTCATATTTTTTTTTGTCAGCCCGATGAAAGCGATGAAAGATGACTAAAGCAGAGGCGAACATCTTTCTCTCCATCTTTATTCTCCTTCGCAGTGAAGTTAGTCGACTTTCGAAGAGGCGATGTGCCTATCAACCTGACAGCCTACGTATGTTAAATTAATTTATTGGTTCGTCAAGGATGCAATTTGTAGAGAAAAAGGCAAAGTTGGTCGATAAATTAAAAATGTCATCCTTGACGACCCAATAACATTTTCAGCCATCCCGACCGTAATCATTGGTCCGTTCCTGACTACTTTTCATCCCCATTTCATTGAAATTCTCGTAATTGGGCACTATTAAAAAAAAAAAGGGAAAATCAAATAATTTACGACAGCCAATAATATTAATGAAGCAATAACGCCTGTTGACTCGCACGAATAAATTTTTACCATACTAGCAATGACTTCTTTTTAATTTTCATTACCTACAGATTAGATTATTTCTATTAGCCGTAAGTGTATTCGTGTATCATATTAATTACAATTAATGTGACTGTTGAGTAGTTTGTGCTTTATCTTCTTATACAGGAAACTTGCAAAACCAGGCGCGACGGATTTTAGTTCGTTAATCCATACGTAACGTCAATAATTTTAACGAAAATTTATTGCATTTCTTTAAAGTTCATAACAGCACTAAAATCCAAGTAAGGTAGATAGTGTCATGGGAATTAGCCGTAAAGAACGCAGTTGTAAAAAAACAAAAATAAATAATATAACTGGTATCAAATGAAAATTATACACGTTAAGTTGAACCTGTGTAGTTTCAGATAGGCAACTACTCGTCTGTGTACGTTTCTTATGAAAATTGCTTCTCTTATTTTTGACCGCCTCGCGTTCCCGGTTATAGGTCATTGTCCACCGAAAGTCGAAAGTTTTATAATACGAACGTAGCTACGAGAGCTCGAGAGTCCGAGAAGCAGAGATGCAGCAGATATACAAAGTACCACTGTGCATGCATTTTATGCAAATTTTTCTCGTATACTCTTCCCGACTCGAAGAATTAACTTGGAATGTCCCTAGTTGAATTAGATTAAATTTTTTTTCAAAAATTTAATAATTCGTACCGTGCACGAAATAAAGCCAATTATGAAAATAATTCCAATCTGATGACTCAAGGGAATACCGGGTGTCATGATTTATGCTAAAATTTTATTAGCAGCGCTCGAGGGTGTCACGCCAAAGAAATTGCACCAATTGGATCGATCATTGGAAATCAGTAGGGGATCAATTACAGCGCTTATAACAATGTCCGGCATAGTTCAGATAACTGTGTGAGTATCTACAGTGTACATTTTACACAGTGAAACAAATGGCCACATAACATTCCGGACTGAGGTTAGAAATTCGAGTAGAACGAATTACAATTTCAAATGCATTTAGCTAGAGTCTACCAACAAAAAGTGGAGACCCAATTGAACGGGAGCACCAGCTGCCAACTTTTTCCTGGTATGCGAAGCAAGCCCAGAAATCCGGCTTGTAGGATTGCGCAACATGTGCCAGAACGTTTCCTTAATAATAATAAGAACAAAAATAATAATAATAAAAACGGAAGTATCAACGACACAAAACAAAAATGAATAAGATTTTTCCCAAGTTAGTTCCGGAATTATTCACGTATAAATTGTAAAGGATTTACGAGGTGGCAAAGTCAACCGGAAGTTGAGGTTCTTGACGATTTCCGTGACCAGCACGAGGAATGAGAAGAAATAGTCGTAAGTGCCGGTTCGAAATGAGCGACTGCAATGAATTTGGTATTAGCAGCTGGCTCTGGTCTCATTCTTATCTTTATGTTTTCTTTGAATGCACTTTTTTTTTTCTTCTCTTCCTAGTGCTCACTGCACTCTTGTCCATCCGGTACGAAGGCAGCGGCAAACTGCAGGACCAATGGCAGCAAGGCTGAGGCGCTTGTCAAGCGTGCAAGTGAAATGCAAGTGCAGCACGCGACGCATCCTAATACAACGTTCTATTGTAAATCTTGCACTTTCGTCCAGCTGATCTTCGTTTACCCACCACCTGGATGCATAAAAGTGCATTTCTTGCTCCCACGCACGTGGCTCATCGCTATGCACAGGTCGCCTTAGGCGGATTCCTCGTTTCTTACGCTGTAAATTGAAAGGGAATCTGTTAGAGCAGCCAGCGGAACCGATTCTAATCGAAAGGACACGCAGATCGATCCGAATTACTTTCCCCGTCGATTGCGACAAATTAATAGTTTTTTTTTCCTACTCCAACGCTGGGCTGAAATTTCTGTATCAACGAGGTTCCGTTTCTATCGTGGGAGGATTGGGCATTCATGGGCGGAGGAACTAGCCCAAGTGTTTTCTCATGATTTCTCAAAAAGACAATGCACAGACTTTGGTTCAATGATGGCTGTGTATTAATTACTGTAATCAGTGCATCTTAGACTTTTAATCAGGAGACATGCATATTTATTAAAATTACGTTTAAATAGACGTATTGTTATTTAAAGACGACCGGAGTAGCTAGAAATTTTGAAAAATAAATTTTCAACAACAAATTTTTGATCATACAAATGTGTGTAACGAGGTAAATTATTTTTTTGAAAATACAGGATCACTCAGATTTTATAATCAGGGTCAACGTGGGTCAAACGCATTATCGTCCCGTCACGATCTTGACGATCCAGATTTCTCTTATTTGATTATTAAAAAAATTTTGTAAATTTTTCATATCTTTTTCCAGTTTCCCAATGGATCCTTCGTTCTGATCTATTGGAGAGATTTCCTCGCGTTATTCGCCATTGGCCAATTATTGTACAATCAGTTGTACCTCACACCCAGGATAGGCTAGGTCACACGCTAGTTTTTCTATATCTTACAACCCAGTAGCCTTTGCAGAAATACAAATCGAATTGGCCGATCTATTCCTGCTAAGAACCGAGACTGATCCGCTATCAGTTGCGTGCGATCGTGGCACTAAGAGTGCAGTGACGTAACGATTACCTGAACGCGGAACAAGAACGAGACCAGCCACTGGGCACAGGGCACGCGGCTTACGGACTTGGGCGGCTTCCCGATTCAAATCCGGATTCTGTTTTACGAAGGTCATTTTTTTCACACGTTTTTTTTATAACCCAAACGTAATGTTCATACTCCATTATATTCTCCAGTTACTTACCTGTAGCTACTAGAACATCCGAATTCGATGACCTATCATTGATCAACAAGCAGAAATAGTCGAGCATTTGCTCCAGATGTCTTTTAAGCTTTGCAAAGGACGTTGTCTTTTTACTAGCAAAAAAAAAAATAAAAATTTAACCAGCATATATGTACATATATATATAATGCAGGATAGACGTATTTAATTAGAAACTAAGTTTGCGGAATTGATTTTTATTGCTGCCGGGCAATTTTGCAAAATTTACTATACGTCCATATATATATATATGTATATACAGTATCTTGAAATTCGCTGTATCATAATCTTAGATGCTTTTTCTATCGTGTGACTGGGATGTCGAAATTTTCCAAAAAAGGGGCGCAAAATTTTTTTTTTTTCTTTTAAATTCTTTTTGTAAGACAATCAATTGGTTCGATCTGTCCAGTAGCAGCGAAGGTCGATTATAATCGTTACGGATGACAATTGACGCGTTTAATGGATTTCCGGCTTGCGCAGTAGTGTCCTGTGAACATTCGGAACACGGGTAAGTAGATTGTGTAATATAGTAACTTTTGGTTACCGAACGGTGGTAACAATTACGTGCGACATGAATAGTATCGGTAAATAAATCTTATTTACAGATCAAAGAATTACCTTCGATGTTTCAATAGCTGTATGTAATTTATATAGCGCTCCATTGTATAGAAGGTATTGTTTAACGCTTGACCGATTTTCAGGATCATTTTTTTTTTCCATTTGAAATTTGACAGGTTCTTATCGATCTATTTGTTTTCTATCGTGAGCATCGATACATACGAAAGGCAAGGTCAAGCATTACGTAGCGATACACCTGATTTTGTAATTGATAAAAAATACGTGATTTTTTTTCTTTTTCAAAATTTATGAATATTTAATAATTAACCGTTGCGACACGTCATAATCAGTGGTGTCAAATTTCATTTAGCTACTGTGTTGATTTATAATTTATCACAGCCTCTTAACGCATATGTGGAAATATTGAAATTTTCACCTATGGGTTATTCAACTCATTTGTATTCACCGTTTAGCTTTTTTTTTTTGTATTTCCTCCTCCATCTTCGTTTCTCGATCTTGGGACACGGTCAGTGCTGTAGACTGACGATTAGACCAATGTAATATTCCTGACAGTCTATATTCATTAGCATACGATTAAGTGGCTATTATGATTCATGAGGTACATTGTCAATCTTAATCGCCCGTTTTGTGTATTGCTCTGTGTAAATACGTTATGGAGAATTATTTTGCACATTATAACGGATCTTGTTTTTTTTTTTTTTAATAAACTGACGATTTTTCAAAAATACGTCATCACGGATCACGCTGGTCGAATAATGAAGAATGTATAAAACGTATGTAAAATGTATAAAACGAATGTATTAAATCTGACTGGCAAATATTCGACTGAGAATTTATACCGTCTTTTTCTCTGTCGGTACAGTAGGTCAGGCAATGGCAGGTGACATTGTTTGAAAAAAAAAAAACAAGCCAATTTTTAACTTTCATCTTGATAAAAAATTCGCCTTGGAATTCCATTATGCCTAAACGCGTTGCACAATTCTCTCTAGATTAAAGAAAAGTACAGTGCCGTTTGCAATATTAATATGCAAGGCAAAAAACCGGTTTACTTGGTTACTGTAAAAAAAAAGTTATCCAATCGCATTGATACGTAAAAGTTAAACAGTTTTTGATCGAGCTGCTTTACACGTGCGGATACCAAAAAATTGGTCCACGTTTTTAATTGCACTGTCAAAAGTTTTTTTTTTTAATTTTATATGTAATTCGCGTGCATAATGATAAATTAAAATTTAATTAATCATGACGAATAATTTTTTCAATTATCTTCTATATTTTTCACTATCATTTAGCAGCTGCGTTATTAATGTTATCGGCAGTCGTTATTATGGTCGTTTGAAAATCCGTAGCTGATTTTATCTTGTTTCGAATTCCATGTTAAAATCACAAATCAACGTATCGTTTCGATCGAACAAATCGATCGCGGAACGATCGGCACATTTCACGAAAGAAACGGGGCCACGTGTCATAATCAACTAATTGCCAATTTATTTGGTAAGAAGAAGGGAATTGGTACGACGTTTCGGCTGAGAGGAATCGGCGTAGCCAGGACGCCGCGACGACATAGAATTAAGCGTCGATATCATCACGAAAGATTTTGAAGTAGCGTCGAATTATGTTTTCCTGGTTGTCTATAAATTCTAATCAAGACTAGCCTGTCTCACCCTAAGCCGTTGTCAATCCTGATCTGCAAAGCCGAACCAGTCAAGCAGTACAAGTCACGTCTGTACGATATCAAGTCTTGTTCACAAGATAAAAAAAAAAACAAATACAAGTCACGCAATTAATCCCGATAAAGTGCAGAATACGAATTCCTCTTGAAGAGCTTCATGTAAAAAAATAAACTAAAGCCAAAGCTAATTTCAAGGAGTATCTGCAGTTCAGCCTTAATCGCAATGACGCTTTTTCACTGAAGAAAACCTTAAAACGAAAATGGGAAAGTGGATGCCTTTAATATCTGCACTAGACTCTATAAACTATAACAGTGGGAAATACATAAAAAATCGTATAAACACATGACGCGTCTCCATGTAACTGCTGGAAAATGATACGCTGTGGAAATAATAATTCCCACAGCATTGAATACGTAGCCGTAGCAACGGGCAGCCATTACCAATAATCATTACTTAGGTATTTTCTCCTTTTATCATTAAGTCGTATTTATCATTGAGCAACGTCACTTCTTTAAAAACGAATATTCATCGTCGGATATCGAGACGTTTCATTCACTGACCTGATTGTCGTGACTTTTTTTTTTTTTTCCTTTCTTCGTCTCACTGCACTTGTACCGTTTTCACTAACTCCTCGTTCTTTTTATCTTAGAACGTTTGACAATCGACATTGCCAGTTGTGCGTACGACTGACGCAATGATACTACGTTGAGTAACCTTGATTAACCATGCGAAACACTTTTTATTCCACGAATTCATCTCTGATCACTTTCTCCGAATAGTTACGTCGATTAAAAAGACTTACTAGTAAGAAAACATTCTGATTAACGGTAACCCGATTACTCATGTGCCATTGTGCCGTGGCGCAGCGTCGTTCGAGGCGGCCATTTGCAAATGATTTGGCGCTGCGGTTTCATATAGCCGAACGATTACTCGTTGCGATATATCGATTGTTACTGGTCGTAACGAACGTTTAAATCAATTGGATCGATAATTTGGATCGACGTGCACATACAAGTCGAAAGTAGCCAATGATCCCTGTCATTTGTGTAGAACTTTTTTTTTTTTTTTTTTTGGTCAAGCGTAAACAGTGGCTGCCATTGAAGATGATTAAGGACTTATCAAAAGTAAGACTACTTGATATAACAATTCTTTATTTTGATCTGGCAATTGGCACCTTTCATTAATATTGTTTGTTATTTATTTTTTGGTGAATCGTTTTACTTTCGTTTTTTTTTTCTTCTTCTTATTAACCTAGAAAAATTATCGTGTGGCTCAATTGACTTATTTTTTATTTAATAATTATTATTACGCGCGGTCAATGATGTAGGCACAAATGGCAATTATTTTGACGCGTTATATATATCTTTTGTGTCTGATTTAGTAGTCTTTATTAATGCTTGGCTATATTGATGGATTGCTTGGTACTTGTTGTACCTCTTTTTTTTTTAATTACGTAAGAAACTATGCGTAAAGGTGTTAATTAGGGATGATTAACCTGCAGACTGTTAGAGTGAGAATTGAATGTGCGTCGATTCACATAATAATCGAATAAGATTCGTAGAAATTGGGGTCGATATTACGTAAATACGTAACTTCCGCGTCATTTATACGAATTCGTTTTTTTTTTTACCTTTTTTAATAATCGAGGATTCAGCTAATGTATCGTAACACTGACGTAATTTATTAATGGGATGATTATACGACGAACGCGATGAATCTTAAGCATTTTCTTTTTATTATCCGTAATAACATTTTTGTAGTGTAAATGATTAAAAATCGTCATTGTCCTTTGAAGAATGTCAAAAGTACATTTCATTCGAATCGCATTAACATAAAATTCATTTTTCGTATATTTATCCGTTCGATCTCTTATCAATTTTCAATGGTAACTTGCGCCACTTAATACTACAGTGAACGCGTAAGCTGGCATGTTTAACGTGATCTAATGTAGAAAGTTCATAAAAGTTTTTCTATTTTTTTTTTCGAACAGTACGTTTCTGGATCAAGGCTGTTTACGTAAGAAAATCGCGAAGAGGATCAACAAGATTTTCCGCTTGGTTTTATCTACTAAGATATGAGGGATGACGGTCGATAGAAATTTTTTGAATCCGTAATATGAAACGTGAGCGAGTAAGTAAATCCTTATAACTATATATAATTAAATAATTTTCAAAATTTTTTTGAAATTTGTATACAAATTTTTTTTGGCGACTGGTTGCTCAAAATTGTTTATGACGTATTCTTCTATGCATATACGAGTGAAAGGTTTGGCGGCACTTTTTTTTGTATTCTAAGTATTTGCATTGTCTGCATTTTTTTTTGGCAAACCGCTATTGTGTCATCGAACGAGTATCCGTTGTGCTGAACGTGGTGATCGGTTCGCTACTGCGAATCGATAATTTGCCGATCAAGGTACAATGTAATATATAAGTTTCACCGAGACGTAACGCAGAAAAGGATTGGCGATTTTACATACTTTTATTTTTTGACACGGTATAAATAATTTTTGCAAGAAACATCGGCGGTGATTTGAATTTTTATCGGTACGTTTCGTCGATGATACGGTTTCGCATGACGTTATCTAAAAATTTGGTGGTGATAAAAGATTTTTAGATAAAGTTAATTGGGGGGGGGGGGGGTGGAAAAGAATTTCTTTGCTGGTTCTTTGCAAAATTTTTGAATTCATTATTTCAATATCAAGTATATCATCGATCAATGTCGAGAGTATCGTAAAGAAATAATTTTTTTGAAAACGATAAAAAAATTTTCTTTACAATTTTTCCTTAGACGAAACGAAACGTCGAATGTAGCGACCGACTTTTTTTTTGATACGATCAACAGTTTCGTCTGTGATTGAAAGTGACGAAAACTTTCGAGAATATAAATCGAGATATTAGGCAATGGACCGTTGTTAATTAGCACGCGTCGAGATTCTGTAAAAGGAAATATTTCCAAAAACGAATGTTACCGTGAAAAAAAGTTAATTTATCGATATCCACTCTCTGCCATTTATCAAATTAATAATTTGAGCACCGTCCTCAAAACGATTCCAAAATGTCGACTGCTGTCCATGTTGTTGACTACTTTCGAATATTCAAGCGCCCCCTCCCCTCTAATTGCACGTATTTTACAAACCAAAAGTATATTAGTTTATACGGAATGAAGATTGATGCCAGTTGACTCAACAGTAACTAGTTAGGCGAGCCAAGAGTATAAAGACACGAGAACGTGCTCCAGTTTACTGTTGGCATCAACAGTTGGGTTCCGCTTCGCGTTTAATAGTAAGCTTGCCCGGAGGGTCCCAATCTCAGTCCCATTTTTAGTTCCTTTTTACGATACATTGTCACGACATATATCTATACACACAGAGTTATATCAACATACACGAAGTACACGTGGTTCCTCATTCCTTGGGCCCAATATTGGTAAACTCGGGTAAAATGTTAATTTTATATCGAATTCTCTGCGGTCCCATTATTTTCATCCCGACAATGGGCCAATAATTTTGGTTTGGTACAAGCACTGGTAGCCGAGAAGATTGAGATCGCTTGAAACTGTACGACAGTTTACTATGGTTTTTGGGTCTGATGCCCAGCATACGTTACAGGGTTCGGTACAAGTAAAAGCGGCAAAAGTATCGCAGCTGGACGATCCAGTTTCCATTCACCGAATTACTTCGAGACACGTGTCAGTCATAGCGGCAACGCGGGCTTCCGTGCTCTCATAATTTTTTGACGATGAAGACGATGACGCCGACGATGACCATGGCCAACTGTTTTCTATTGTGAACTGGTTCTAGGATCATGAGCAATGGGACCAGTGCCTAGCGAAGGCATATTTGGGCCTTATGACTAAGATCACTCGTGAGATTTTTCGGACTCGCAAGACCTTGTCTATATTAAATTCCGGATCTAAAGAATGGACCGTGCACAGCGTACCGGCTGGTTATCTCGAAAGTAATCAGTGCAAGTTCTACGCGTAGGCATTTATATTATTAATTGACTATCAACTTGACTCCAGTGTGCAACGATCTCCTAGGGCTATTTCGGAGGAATTTCGAAATGGCGACTTTTGGGGTCGCAATTAAATCCAAAAAATTCATTAATGATCTCGTAATGATCTCGTTATGGTTTCTGTAAAGAGTAGCAGGTGCTCTCTTGAGTAATTCGCATAAATGCTGTATATAATTACAAGAACAATGTCATTTCGTGGAATCATTAACGGACAGGGGACTAATAAATAAAATTTTTGGAAAATCTTTCAATTTCATTATATTATTATATTTTATTTTATTATAATATTATTATATTTTATTTTATCGTGCAGTGGGAAAGGTCAAGGGATTCTCGAGGTCGGGTGGTATCACTTTCTGGAATTTTAATAATTATGTGAAAGATGACGATTTTTAATCATCGCGTAATAGTGTCATTTTAATTGGATAGTTATCGTAATTGCACGTCGAAGGACGGTGTGAACGGCACATAATTTGTACGGCTGCTGAGGAACTATCTACGCGTTTGGTAAAAGTATAACTATAGTTGTATAAATATGTATGCACATATGTAGATACGGCTTATGGTCCAGTTCCGTTCACTGAATTATTAATTAGCTCAGAGACTCATTTAAATTCTGGCCCAATACTCTCACTTCGCTTGTACCTCTTACGTACGCGCGATCTTTTTGTCTACGCGATTTGATTTTCGATTTATAGTAGCCATGACGTTTACTTTGTGGCGTGTAAAAAATTTCACATTTCGAGTTTCGTTTAAGAAAATTTTTTTCTGGGGAAATTATGTTTTTTCTATATAAATTTTTTTGTTGATATTTTGATAAAATAAAGAAAACTTCTTTTTTGTATAATAATTATTCATCGAGGAATGCGTAATGAGATTGTTCGTCAGATTCGTAACAAGCAATGAGAGTCGAGCATCTTGTAAATACGCAGAAAAGAGAAATTTGAATGCTTGATGTCGATATCGCGAAATACGATCTGAGGAATCTCGAAAGCGGACAATTCTTTTGGCACGTAAAATTCTTCTCATTGGTCCATTTCGGGAGGCTGTGGTATATATGTTTCTGTAACAGTCAGACTGATTGGAATCTTCGAATTCGGCACCTGACATTCGTTAATTCGCACACGCGATATATTTCTTGTCAACGTACGGCTCGCAACGTGCGAAATCGTCGATAAGAATTTTAAACCGGCAAATCCCAGAGTCGGTATCGCTAACTAAGCGGGCGCCTTTAAGTTCGTTACGTATCGGACATCGAGGCTCTGAGGGTCCCAATAATCGATGTCTCTTATGGAAATCGCAGCGGTATTGTAAAATGGGTAAAAAAAATTTTATAAATTTGAAAAAAAATTAGATAAAATTTTGCTAAAATAGATAGCAAATTTTTCATTTTTTTTATCGTTAATATGCAATTTTATCATTATTTATAAATATACCGCAGGTTGCTATTACGCCAAATGTTATGATCGGTTTCTGGTAACTAATTTACTCTAAAATTGATAACTGTTCGAAAATTGATTTTTTTTCGCGACAATTACTTCAGTGGCGATGATTGGTGGGTTCAAGAATTTTTCTTCGCGTTCAATTTCTTTGATTGTTTTCTCGTGAAATTGAGATTTCTTCCTCGCGGACAAGATGCCAACGTAACTGTACAAATCGTAAACGCGACCCATTATTATGTGTAATCTCGGTCACGGGCATGATAATAAAAAGAAAGGATTCGTCGTCAAAAAAAAAAGTGCATACACAGAAAAGTGCATCGTGCCCAGAGATCATATATAGAAATGTAGAAACTTTACGAAGAAAGTGCAGCAGGTGCATCGCGAGAAAGTAAAAGAATAGCCCGTGAAATTATCTGGATAAATTTTTCATCAACGAAATAGCTGTTACGTCTAATCCTTGTAAAAATTGTTTACGCAATTTTTATATATCGATATCGATTTTATCAATCGATCGATAATCAATATTTCACAGTATCAATCAATTGAACGACGAATCGTTCGACTTTTATACCGTGTTTAATTAGGTTGTCGGTGCATTTTTTACACTTTGTTTTTTGTCAGTTGCAGTATCATACGCGTTACAAGCCCGTGAATCGTAAAACTTGCTAAAGATGCAATTTCTCTCCTGAGTCACGAACTGCATCACCGTATTGGTTGATAAATGAACCCTGAAGATTGATCATCATATATTTCATTTAATCTTTACACTTCCTTGACTCGTTGCTCTTGTATTTCCGTTTCTTTTTTATTTATTTATTTTTTTTAACAAACAAGGTAAATCAACTAACAGCTCAAGATCGCACGAGGTGAGCAAACATTAAGAATATTTTCACGCAACGCTGTGCTGCAGTTTTTGGAAACGCTACTAAATTTTAAGAATCATTGAAAATCAGCAGAAGCTGATGAGCATTAATTGAAGATGCACTTTACACGTCAGTATAAAAATACGAAAGATTTCCAGAGTTCAATGAACTGTATTATTATCATTATTACCTACTCCAATAAATTCTATTAAAGAAACGTACGATTCGTAAGATTCGCTCATTATCGCATTACAATCAGGCACGTGTAATTTTTTCCTCCTCAGAAGCGGCCCAGAAATCGCTAATGATTTTCGTAATTGTTTTCAGCCTCTTGCGAAAGAAGGTGCAGCACGGTGCATCATATATAACACACAGAGAAACTGCAGTAGAATCAATCCACGTGTCCGAAGCAGCCTATAAAACCCATAACAAATATTTTCATGGTTATGTCACCTTAAACGCTGTTCCATTGTTACACATATTATTGTTCTGCGCATTTAAATTCCATGCAGAACGAATCCCAGCATAAAACGTGTAAAATTATTCCACAATAATTTCCATGCAACAAAATGATGCACCCTATATAAAATAGCTGCATACTCATAACCTATGCAGCACTGCACTTCAGCCAGTCTCTACCAAAGTGCATTTCCTGAAGTCGTATTTCCTCGTAGTGGATCTTTTTAAGATTTCCGCAATACCATTAATTATGTCCAAGAATCGCACAGTGACGTTAGCCATGCGAATCTAGAAAACGACACTTACGTTATCGCCGGGTTAAGCGAGAGACAAATTTCACGAGGATAATTCAAAAGTTTCACTCGACCTGGTACGTCCTGTCTGTAAATACGATATTCCGCGGATTCGAATAAATACGGAGCTAATATTATTTTCAATCCGAAATCACATGGGAATTTCTTTATTCACTGGATTCACAATTACGACGCTTTCGCGTCCTTTCGTATCGCATTGCATTCCCATTGCACCGGACTTTGACAGATAACCTCACTTAGCAGGAAACTGCATGCACGACGACGATTGGTCGCGCACGAACGACTTCGAGACTCTCGAATCTCGAATCTCGATTGGTCGTTCGATATTACTTTTTTCTTTTTTTTTTCTCCCGACTAAATTCTTTAACCATTTTTCTCCAATCGACACTCCGCCTAGCGGACAACGTTCGAGTTAGGATTTTAAATAATTTCTATACGAAGTTACTCGGTACTTTCACCATCTTGTGACACCATTTTACACCTTGCAGCCAGTGGCTTATCTGCTACTACTCTAGTCAATTCGCTTCGAACGATAATCGCTCTTTGGAGATGCTTCCGGTATTTGAATTAGCATAGATCGATGTTCAAAATAAATTACGAAGTTACTGACGTCCTCCGTATAACGGGTGAGATAGTTAATTATTATTTTTTAATTATTATTTATCTCCTCCCTGACGTCAATCTTAATTTCGATATCTGGTGCGCTTTTGATTCTAGCTTCTTTCTCCACGCCCCTTATCGTTAACCGTGCTACGTTAATTATTAACTAGGTGATCGAGGTACGAAAAAGTGAAAGAAGAAAGGTAGACATTTTATTGTATCGGGGATTCGTAACGTTATTTTCATAGTTATGACATCCTGGCATCGCCTCTGAGATTATTGGCTGTAGTAACGCTAAGTATCAGCATTGCGTAATATAATTTTGGTCATTACAATATATATATATATATATATATAAGTCGTCGTTACTTTACATTTTGAGTGAGCCGTCGTGAGTTGTTACCTGATATATAAATTTGGGTACTTTCACCAAATTCTTTTTTGTTTTTAATTTTTTTTTTGACGGCTGCGCTAATCTACGCGCAGTATCGCGAACGTGACTGCGTTTAATAAATAAGTTGCCACGGGTAATTTTTTTTTTTTTTAGTAGGAAAGACAAAGTGACTTTCCCGAAATACACTTGTTCGCTGAATTCCCACGATATTTTTTTTTTTTTTTTTTATACAGCTTCCTTATATGTTCAGCAAATAGAAATGTCTTTACGGTACGATCAAAGGCTACTTGGCTATGTAGAATTGTTAGCCAGCAATCGGATAGGAGAACGAGAGACTCGTAGCAAGGTACTAATGGCATAGAAGTAATCTTAGTGGTTTGTGCTGTGGCTGTACGCCAGGAAGGTAAGACATCTTTTTTTTTACTGTGAATCAGGTAATTCCGTTTACGTCGAAACGGCATAACTCGTAGAATCCTACCGGAAGCAGGAACTCGAGATCGTTTTCAGAGGCAGGGAACAAGATTAGGAAAGTGAGAAGAGATACGAGAGCAGGACCGGAAATACATTTCCTGGCTGGTCGCCATTGACAACGGATAATCCAAATTTATTTATCGGTAGTTCGTTGGAAACTCTTATCGTTGGCTTTAATGCAATTTTATTGGAGAATTAATTGCTCCTGCCATTGGGACGTTTCCTGAAGCACGTGTATATATTTTTAAAAATTATTCGATAACCAATCAAACACGTAATTTGGAATTTAATTATGATTAATTGAAGTATTCCAGAAACGGACTACCTTGTACTAAATGTAATAGTGTTTTATCGATGATAAAAAATGAAATTTTGATATGTCGAATTTATTTTCACAGAATTCGAATTTTTAAAAAATACTAGACCAGGTTCTTTTGGATTTTTGTTATCTAGTACACGTGGCGAAGAATTGTTCAACTTTCAGTCTTAGAGTCCGCTGGGTTGGCATGCCTGCCTATTGGTATCAGACTCTGACGCGTGGTTGGTATGAAACACGTAAATAAGAGGAAAAGCGTTACGGAGAAAGGAAGAAAATGATGCATCAAAGCGATAGAAAAATTCTACTAGACTTTCCACTTGGATTTATTCGTATGCCTTCGTTACTACGTTAATCAAGATGACTCTTCAATGTTAATTAAAAAAGCACCGATCAGGGAATTTGATTGTCGCTTTATGAATTTGAAAAAAATTATTCGAATTTCCCGCGGACTCCCGACATTAATTTTTTTTTTAACCGGATCAACAATGTCACACGGTATGTCGACTTTACATAATGCAACGTCGACTATCCTTCAAGTTAGTAAAACTTGCCATAGCTTTTTTCTTATATTTCGGAATTTCATCGTGCAATTTCCCTGGAGTATCAATTATCTGCGATCACTCGTAAAATTATTAATTACACGTAATCCAAGTTATTCGGCTTTATAGATAAGTACAGTATATAAGGAAACGCTTATGCACTGACTTGAGGCTGACTTTAAAATGACTCGTTAGCATAACGAATCCTTGAATGGGGTAGACATTTTTTAAAACTAATCGTTACGTCATGACTCCGAACTATGTGTCAAGTTATATACACACACACATATATATATATATATATATGTATACACCTGTTATCTGTTGCGAAGTTTTTCGTAATGATAATAAATTAATTGTCGCATTTTGTTGCTGGAATTAAATCTTAGGTTCGACAGTATATATATATATATATATATTTAATAATTAATAATATTTTCATAATTAACACATCCCTCTGGTATTACTTAGATTTGTATCAATTTTAATAATAATAATTAATTGCTGATTCATTTTTACTCGAATACGGAACACTGACTGACTATTGAACCGTGCACGTGCTTTATTGAATTTCTTTATCTCCCTTTATGCACCCGCGATCTATCATTGCAACTTTGTCGCAGGTAATGGCTGGCGACTGTGTACCGAGTTCTCAGAGAATGCACGTAGGTTATTTTATTTGTTCATTTTTTTTTTTTTCACTGACTATAGGAACCGTCAGACTACCCGGTATTAGGAGTCGTAAATTATGAAATCGTGCGATACGTTATTTTATTGTAGCTACGGTAGTTGAAGTAAAGGTTTTCGTTCAGGGGACTTCTTTGCTTTAAAAGTTATAAGGAGAAGGCCCCTCGAAAAAGCTCTCTTAATCGTCAACTATATAATGTTTCCCAATCGTTCAATTAAAAGCTGAAATTTAAAAACGTGTACAATTTTTTAAATCGATAAATCGATCATTTATTCGTGACGTCTTTCATTCACTCGACTTTCCTTGCGAACAATAGTCATTGACAGTCAGACTGTATCGCACATAAATCTATCCGAGAATACAAAAAGACTATCAGCACGGAATGTTAGTCTTAGCTGCGATAGAAATTCGAACTAAATATTCAAACGTGGAACCGTCATTGAAACATGTTATGGAAACGTACGTGATACCGATCGGGATTGTTCATTGGTTGCTTTCGAATGATTATAATTTTTTTTTCTCTCTTTTCTTTGTCTTTCCCTTGTTTAGATTTGCGTGTGAATATTTCCAATTGATCCTCGGGCCGAATATCCTGGAATTCGAAAGCTTTGGTCTAATCGTGAAAATTCAAATGAATAGAGACAAATCGAGTCTTTGGATTTAGAATGAAAATAAGGCTTTACGTGCCATTGTTATACTTAGACAAGCCCAAAGTGATTGTTATTCCATATTGGTCGCGGAATATTGTGAAATTTTTTGGCAATTCCATAGCCGATATTGGTATCGATGGATTTTACATTGGAACGCCATAGTCTGATAGGAACTAGAAATATTATATATATATGCATTATTATATATTAATGCGTTATGTATGATTATTATTGGAAATTATTGGAAAGGAAATTTTATTGGTCAAATTTTATTTTCAAAATTTGACTTTACTCCGTGATGCGATGGACGATAAAAAATTTTTTTGTCTTCTGGATTCTTTGATGTTCGCATATGATTTGGTTGTTCTTATGAAATTCGCATATATCGTATTCTCTATTGCGTAGGATTAATTGGACAGATCCAATTAATTCTGCGAATGTGATTTTTCTTAGATTCCATCAACGTCTGGCGGATTCTTCCCTTTCGAATTTCACGGTACTCGTTAATTAGGAAGCTGCATTATATTAATTGATGTAATAATAATAACCACGTATCCTTTTCTTTTTATTAATTAATACCATATAAATGTTTCCAATCGATCGGCTACTTTCCCTGTATGAATTTTCTTCGCTCTAGCGTGACGCTAATGATATAGTAAGTGCTCGTTATTTTACCATATTTTACACTGACATTTCTCAACTGACAGTTTACGTTTGTCATTCCGCCGAGACGAAAATTCAATACCTGATCTTGTATATTGCATTGATTACCGGTTCCAATCAAGACTCCTATATTCTTATCACGACTTTGGAAATAGTACAGACGCTTTGGAGTGGAAAATTTCGAAAACTCGTTTCGCTCAATTTGCAAAAATATTTGCAGCAAGAATCTTGTTTTTTTTTTCCAGTCAACTACCTAAACATGGCAATTTTGTAGTCAGCGAATCTTGGGAAGTCCACTTAAAAAAAAAAAAAAAAAGAAGCAATTGCTTTTACGGATTCTGAAATGGAATGCTGAGGCATTGGCAAAGTCTATATAATATCGTGGCAAAGCGTCTGTTTGATTTTTTTTTAAGGAAAGCTTTTATCTTCAGTAATTTTTTGTGTGTAAAAAACATTATAAGATTTTATAGTCGAGAGGACGTTGAAAACTTTCGAAATTTATCGCGTTAATGAAAACGCCTATCTTTCAGCAAAAATACATTGTCAGGCCCATAACGAGTATATAAGAAAATCTTAATTTTATAAAGAAATCCTCATTTAAACGCCTTTCGGTACGCATAAATGCGAGTTCACAATTAACTTTTCACGGTTCTGATATAATGCCCAAGTGCCCGAGATGAAAGTGCGGCATTACGTCTCGCCCAAACCTCGTATCGGTTTGTTTGAAAATCTCTCTGACAAGTAACATTTGCATTGCAAACTCGCATGAGAATAACGGGCTGTCGATCAAAGTCGAAATTCTACCGAATACACTTAAGGAGCATTCACACGAGCGCGTGAAATTGACCTGAGAGAATTTTTCGATCCATCAAGAAATCGTATACGCATTTACGTTCCCATGAACGCGACAGAATTTCGATAAGATCGAAATGGATCGTTTTCGAACGAACGTACAGTTTCCTCTTTAATTTACGACGTGAGCAACGTATCGCTACATAAAAATATACCTGCTTTCTTTCTTCCTTTTTTTTTTTCACAAACAGAAAGGGAAAGAGAGAAAGAGAAAGAGCAATCAAGAGGTACTTTTCCTCGACGCTCTTTGAGAGAGCGCCTGTATAACTTAAAACGAAAGGACAGACTGCCGACTGTGGATCCGCCATTAATTTCGTGAACAATGGAAACTCGCGATGAACAGGACCGACGATCCAGACATTTGGGTGAATTCACATGAGAGCGTAGTCGTCGCGTTTTCGTAATTGAAATCGCCGCAGGTGTAGGTATACGATTCATTTAACGGGCTAATAATGTAACAAGCCTAATTTCTATTGTAGCGATTTCGGATCGATGGGCATGCAGGTCTGTAGAAACACACGAACAATGGAGAGAGAGGTTCACAATGAACGTTTGACACGAAGAGATTCCTGTTCGTGCGTTCGCAAATACATCGAGCCCCGTTAAATTGGCTAAAGAATTTTTGTCATTGGAAATCCAAGAGAAATTCATTAATTGCCGGCAATTAAAGTCGTGTCCGAATTATTTATCGATCCTTAGTTCTGCTTTCAGAGATCTCCCCTACCCTTGCGATAAAGTCGAAGCTCATTTGAATCAGCAGTGAGAATCTACGAAATAAGTTAACGAGGCGATCTTCAGATTTGCCTTTGGCGATGCAATCATGGAATCTAAAATCCCTGCGTCCAGTCGCACACCGTCCAGTGCGAACGTAACGCCTGAATAGAAAGCTGTCGTCAAGTTAATTTAGATCAATGCAAATTCCATATTTGAACTTTTATTCCCAAGAGGAGGAATCGTATAAAATCGCGAAACCTGTGAGTGCGAGAGAGACAGACCCATGCGGTCTATCGCGCGCAAGAGAAGGACAGGGATACCTTTAACCGTAAATATCGCACCCATACCCTTCGTGCTATCGTCTACGCTGCCAATATAATGTTAAATGTTCATGACTTTTACGATAAAAGAAAATCAATAAGGTTTTAACGCTAAACCGATTTCATATTGAATAACTTAGGAAAGTTTGTGACACGGGATTAAAAATATTAAACAACTTTCTGTTTGCATTCATTTCCTACTCGACTAGGTGTCTTCGCGTTTGGTCAAGGAGTAAAAGAAAAAAAAAAAGATAGTCGTGGCTATTTAGTTAAATGAAATTTAACACGTGACCCAAATCTATCACTTTACTGAACACTCGGTGTACGAGTGCTGAACGAAGACGAAAATAAATTCCACGCGTACTTTGATTCACGTAAACTTTCTCGTGCCTTAATAGTACTATATTCGTACGATAACGAAATCGGGCCGTGTACTAGTATATAACCGCAATAAATTAAATGCAGTTAACCAATGTAAATACAGCATCGCCATATACTAATTTATGAACTCATAACGTAATTCGATTAACTGTATTACCACTGTATTAATTAACAGATCGACGCCGATCCGACAGCTAATTTATATATATATATATATATATATATAAAACGTGCAAAAATAAATTTGCACGTTTCGCAGAGGAAACACGTTCCCTGATCATCTGTTGTCGTCCTACTCCAACGTATATGGTACTGGTGCCAACGCGTGGGACGCTTAAAAAAAAATTATCTCCACAAACTAATTAGTATGATAAACAAGATCACATTCTGATTAAGACGCTCTTTCTTAATGACTATCAAATATTGTTCCACGCACGAATTATACTTTCTAAACTCTTTTCACTTTCGTTCTGTTTATCCAAAGCGTCGATCGATCCTCATACGTCACATCTCGCTGGAGCATCTTGAAGATCCATGATGCTGGGTGCGAATTTGGACCAATGTGGAATTGAAGGATCGATGGCAGAAAAAAAATTAATCGATTTCCTGCCTTCGATTCTTATTCGTTGTCAAAGCTGATATAATCGGATGAGCTCTGGTTGATATCGACATACGTCCTGTTAAAAAAAGAGAAAGGTCATATGTCAATTTTTGATCCACGCAGAGTTTGACTTACTGGAAAGCAATTCATTAATTATTGAATCAACGAGTAATTAACATATGAAAGCGGCTTGTCTCTCCTCGTTAATGGCGACAAGCATAAAATATTTTCATACGTGATGCATCGCACGGGTGACGCGACGCATACGCGAATGCTTTGCCGAGCACGGAGCCTCATGTGCATAATTTCTGGCTGCATTCCCTTATGCACTCAGCTCCGAATGGCTCATGCATTTAAACATGCACTGCAATGCACGGTAGCGATCGGGATGCATTTTAGTATATATACGTGCCATTGCAGTTTTAGATTCGATTCTTCGTACCAGAGTTATTTTCCTGGAAAGAGTTGGGATTCTGGGAAAGAATACAATCTCTTCGTAATCAGTGATTAGGTGAGAAGTGACGTAGGAGGAAAATTGGTCAATTTTTTTGTCTTTTTGTTTTCTGAAAAAAAGTAATATATAATCGGTGAAGGGAAACATGTTTTGGTATAAAAAACAAGGAAGTTGTGCATTTTAGCGCGTCTTCTCTAAGAAAAGTGCATAAGGACTGCATACGATGCACTGGTATGCTTCGGAATGGAAAGTTGCAGTTTGCAGAAAGTATGAATCGTTCTGTTGTTATTTCAATTATGCGACGTCACATGCGCGTATATGATCGAGTAGTTTATCGACATTGGATTTGTCTGATGCATTGAATAAATTAATGGCCAGGAATGCAGTTGCGTTGCATCGTTGGATAAACGTCAGGAAATTTCTATGAAATCGATGAATGAATTAATCGATGAATGAATGACGCTTTTTTTTTATTGATTTTTTTTTCTTCTCTCATTGACAATATTTCGTTGATCATTAACAGTGTTTAAGAACAATCATATATATATATATATATATATATATATATATATATATATATATATATACTGCGACGGGTTATTGTGAACTTTCTCTATTGTTTCGTTGCTGCGACTTCACGAGAGACTTTTACATGCTTTTACATGTAGTTTATATAAGAAATTTGTTATGGTTAATCGACTGCACTATACCAGAGAAAAGGGTTATGTTTTACGCAAGAATCGAGGTTCTCAATTAAAAACAATACACGGTCAGAAATTTCTCATGCTTCATCTATTATCCATCCGTGTAATTATACTGTGCTATATACCTATATATACGTAAATAGTACGTGCACAATTAACGGAATAACTTATTTACTTAAGGTTCGCTTTCATTCGTTTAGTCGTGCGTTAATTTTAAAATACATTTATATATGATCTAGGCGAGCAACGATTTGTAAGAAATATAATTCTATAATATTTATCTTAGATCATTAAAAACTCTGAGCCGCGTTAATGAAAATCAAAAAGGAAGTTAGCACAGAGCTAACCAACATAAAGAAATCGATACACGACATTTTTAAGATAGAATAAATAGCTATGCAATGCATGTGGAACCACGAGGTTTTAATTAGTATAATTAGCAAGCAGCGAACCATTAACTTGATTGGATCCTCTCGATTGACTCGAGATGCACGAAGAGCCTTCTGCTTTCTCATCAATCTTAATCTTATTACGCGTTCTACGTTAACTGCATGTTACGTACACCTAAACTCTTTCCGTGCAACTATGTATACATATATGTATATGTATATATATATATATATATTCACTACAAAGTGCAGCTTTATATCTGCACGCGAAACTTCAGTTGCGTAGACTGGAAATCCAAAGCTTCTTATCCATATATTATCAGGCAGAGAAATCCAGATGCAGACAGATGCAACATGTAAATAAATTATTATCATAAATTTTTATCTAGATAACATACATAATATATACAGTATTTTTATAACGCGTCAGAAACAAGTCAGCCTAATAAGTCGTACAATGACACCCATGAAAGTCATGTTTTTAATTTTTCTATCGTTAAAACCAAACGACCCTTTCCTTTGTTCATCAAACAGGATCGTACCGTTTATTCGATTGCATCGAAGTGCATAGGTGACATTTGAAAACTGGTTTTCAACTATTCTCATACTGTTCATTGTAAACGGTGACTCGACGATAACTGCACATAGTATTATACTGTAGTAATATAATATACTATAGTCTCTTTAAGATATCGTGCAGGTACGTATAAGTCGTGTTTAACTATAGTTTAATTTTATCGTTAAGATACCGTAATTATTTATGCCAAAGCATATAATACTATACGGCTTGACTATTTATTACCTACTGTTACTTACCGAATATTTACTTAGCAATTTTCGCAAAAATCACTTTCTACAGGATCGTAACTCTGAATCAGCGCAGCGTGAATCCAGTGGCACTTGGCTGTTTATATAATGCATCTAAATCTCCGTATATTCATACCGAACTACCGTAAAATTATCCAATGTAGTTTTTGCATCACGGTGAAAATATTTTATAGCCGGACGTTATTACTCAACGCGTGCGCCATTTTAGATTAGAGGTTCCTATTGCTTTCTGTAATAATAAAATATAATTTTTTTTTTCTACTCTTCTTACATAATCGCACTTACCTGGGTGCCATTTTAATTTTTAAGCGTCTTCGTCATCAGTTATCGATCCGCATTCAGGAATACGTAGTTCAGGGAATACACGGACAGATAATTGAATTAGCATATCTCCATCCAACTGCGCTTGGGTGCTGACGGTTATGCAATTCTCTCGCATCGCTGAGTACTGGAACCAATGATATGTAAATAGATCGGTGCAGTTTTTGCAGCATTCAACGACTTTCACTGATATTCGTAGCGAGGTCCGCCGTGTAACACGTTACAACTTGCCACCGATGGCCGTTACTAACAGTCTATTTATTATTGTGCAGGTGTGAAATATGGTTCACCCGGTATATATCGTTGGTTACCAGTTGCCAGTTGCGACAACCAGATGTTGTTGGAACTGGTGCGCATAACAGTTTCCATTGGTCCGTTCTAGTTGGAGAATGCTTGGAAAGACTGTAGCGTTTCATGTAAACTGATCTTGGCTATTGGATACTGGCGCAACGTTGTGTCTATGGGAACAATGGGGAATGCGTGAGAATCGATCGGCCGATTATGATTGTAAATTTGGATTATTTTATTATACGATTGTTCACTTATTCCTGTTTTATCCTATGAGCTAAATACTGCGGTTACAGATGTTGCCAATTAATTGTCCCGTTTCAACGCCTGCATTTGAAAATTTACCGAGACAGTCTGTGTTTCTGGAGAAGTGTCGAGATACTAATCGCGGCATTACGTTTGACAATGCGTAACAATTCTGATTATACCTGTGATTATCTAGTGAATAATACATCAATATCTGTTCAGTGCTATCCGA
The DNA here is from genome assembly GCA_031762395.1 of Calameuta pygmaea. Lineage (NCBI taxonomy): Eukaryota > Metazoa > Arthropoda > Insecta > Hymenoptera > Cephidae > Calameuta > Calameuta pygmaea. The sequence goes on from JASANN010000596.1 coordinate 291,910, forward strand.
TTATTGATTTATCGATTGGAATATTCCTCGTTTTCGTACGAGCTTTACGTGCTGGATATTTAGTTTGTAGGTTACACCAAAGTTACAACAGCTACTTATTATTCTTTGTAAAAATCACAGATTGCTCCATATTGTAATTTATGTACGTTTACAGAGTGGCAATAATTATCACGGATGTCATGTCACACGACTCGTATCCGTTCGTTCGGACGACGGACGTACTGGAACATCCGTGAGCTGTCGGTCGGTGCAGCAGACTGTGTAAAAATAAGAAAACGCAATAAATTCCACGGTATTGTGTAACTTCTTCGATGGGTATTTAACGTCGCATTAACAACTTTGCACATAATCAATGGATATTTGCCAAGCGGTAACGAGCCAACTAATATAAAACAGACTTGAATTCCTGAATAGTAACTACGAACACACCTTAGTGAACTGAACTAACCTTAAAAATCAGCCGTTTTGAACTAACGCGCATATTTCTTACTTTTTCTTTAAGGAACCATCAATCATCATTACCAGATATATAAATCAACACTGTATCCAGATCGTATGACTGATCATAATATAATAATTCACGCATCAATGCTGAGATTTCACCATCTGTAGGATACTAAACTGTCGATTTCTTTTAGATCGGGATCAATCGGTTGTGGATTAATCATATGTTACATAAAGTTCATGTGGTACGTCTACAATGTATACTGTGCATACGCTGGCAGATCTCCTCATCGGAGGAGGCAGCGATAAGAAAAGGAAGGAAGGTAAATACGAGGTTAGTATGTATCGCGTAGGTACCCCAATTTCTTTCCTTCCTTTCCTTAAGGCTGTATCCCAATAGAGGACATGTGCCAGTGGTACCAGAATTTATGCCTTGTCAAATTGTGACCATCAGTGTCAACGTATAATGTTACGTTAATAAAGTATAATGAGGCGTGCGCCATCTCTGGGCATTTCATTGAAACGTCCGTGTACGTGCAGAAAAATTAAAGCGGAGAAGCCATGTTTGCAAAAATTGGCAGATATTTCTAGTACGCGACAAGACAGGCGTGACGAGGGAAATCAGTGTTAGGTCTCAAAAAATCTCGTTGACACGTGGACCATTCCCAAGTTACAGCTGGGTCTTCTTCCTTTGAATAATAATAACGATCCCTAACCATACCCACTGTATCGGTTGTGTCTTATGCATGATCAATTGGGTAGATCAGATTAGGCAGCATGGTAGTATCCATTGCTGGTTTTATTTTCATAAAAAGGCGGCCTTCGTTGTCTCTTACCATATAACCCTGCGATCTTATTTTATTAATCTCCATATGTCTGTACCGATTGGTTTATGTTTTACCTATGACTAGACGATTTTCGGCCGACTCGTATCCATGATTTATTTTTCGTTGAGCTTATTGCGTTCTTTCGGCGTACTTTCCCGCGCGTGAAGATTTCGAGGTTAATTGACGCGATCGATTTGGTTGAAATGAATTCACATTTTTCCTGCTACTGTCTTACCTGTTTTATTTCCTTTGTTTTTTTTTAGCCATGCAGAGAGGTCTTTGAGAACTGGGTCGAGCATCTGGATATTTCGAATCGTCAACTAATGAACCTGCACGCTTTTGGGAACGGAAATCAAGCCGGAAGTAAGCACTTGCGATTGCTCGTTAACCGGTTTTGTAATGCTGAATTAAATTGCGGTAAGTATATGTAACAGGAATACTCTTGCGATTTTCCTGCTTTTATTACCAGTGAAGTTTCTGTAATATTCAATACTTCGTGTAGAATCATTTTTATAGATAAATATATTCGATCAGAATGGATTTTTCGTTTATTTTAACAATATAATTATTATGACAGGACGCGATAGCTTTTATTATGTCCTAAGAGAAATTTCTTTTTTTTTTCTTTTTTATTAAACTTTCATCCGTAGGCGTTGATACTCTCTTCGAATTCTATTCATATGAAAATTCGACAATTTCATGTCTACTGGTAGAACCTGTCAGAGTGCTGCCAATTGCCAGTTGCAAAGAACCGATAGTTTTGAAAGACTTCAGGTGCGAGTTTAGTAATTCGTATACATTGTGACATAACTGTTAAGGCCCCTAGTGTTCTCTATTGTCTAAAGTAATAAAGCAACGTTTCGAATGCGTGCTGCGCCCTGATCTTTATCTGGAAAGAGTGCCTTAATTTTGCACAATCTCGCACTATCTTCGGCATTGCTCCCATTTACCAGTAGCCAGGAATGCGTTTGTTATGGGAACTATGTTAAAAAAAAAGTGCATAGAATTCAATAAAGTATTCTCCTAATGAACAGACGTGACAATTAAACCTACAATTACACTTCTTTAGGAAATATCGATTTTCTAGCATGGCGAAGAATTAAGTGAAATTGGAAACTCATGATTTTGTCGTAGGCGTTTGTACAGTCCCTCTTTTTTATCGATCGAGAAAAAGGGACCGGATTACGTCATTTACGCCAACGACCTTCAACTAAGTCCAATTATCCTTTGGCTAACTGGGTTAAAACTTAAGCAACTTTAACCGGACACCCGATCTGATAAGTCTTGGCTGATTGGGACGTGACATTTTTTTTTATACAGTGGGTCCTGGTAGTCATGAGGATCCTGGATTTTATTGTATGGCTATCAAAAGGCCATCCTCAGTGAAGGTGGGGGTTGCATGTCGAACTTGAACGTGACTTTCTCTGGTTTCTTATTGTCTTCGCGCGGGTTTCCTATTTCTTGGACCGAGTCTCCCAAGCACGCAAATTCCTAATGGCTAATCGGGTTGCGTCGTCTCAAGCATTTCCTTCGCTAGGCTAAGTACAATTATGTAATTAAAAAAGATATGGAATGTTAATTCCAGAACGAGCTTAATCTCCCTGTAACTTTTTTTTTTCCATGTTCCACAACCTTACGTATGTAGTTATACTAGGGTTTTCATGGCGAACCGTGTCGCCATCTACTTATGCAAACTTTGTTGCACTGTTTACGAGTTCTTATATCAGCCATCCCATTTGTGGATGCTGATCGATTATTTGTAATAATATAAATAATTACTTCATGCAGCTACCTCTCACCATAAAACTATCGCTTGGCTTCTACCATGAAGACCTTGCCCTGGACAACGCCCAGTTCACCCCACGTTTGGAGTATTTGCCATCGGCTAGAAAAAACGACTAGCGGGCGGTCCGCTTGGCCATTGAATTTCAAAGGTTCATGGACGTTGCTCTGAAAGAATGGAACAATTGGGAAATTAAAAGGTCCGGTTTCTCAATTTTTCTTAACGCACAACATTTCTCTATACTTTAATGTTTTATTATGTTTTACAGTACCCAGAATGTAGCAATTATCTTTCTATAAAACCTATTAAAGTGCAGTAGGTGAGTACCATCCATGTCATATGCAATTTCAAATTCTAAGGAATTCCAGTACAATGGTAAACTGGAATCCAAGTTAGTTATGCTTCTGGAAAATGTGAAATTTTCTTAAATTATGGCAGAAATAAGTTCATATAGGGATGCAGGTGTACACCGATGCAATTATGAGTATGTTACAATGATATGTCTAAATGACTGTCGAAGGATGTGCTTAATGCCTTCGCAAGACACAAATGGCATCAGACAACAATCTCAATGATGTACCAAGAAATTCTCACACATCATTGTTTACACTAATTTCTGCTATCCTACAAAAGGAAATATTTCACCTGATTTCTGAGCTTTCGTGTCTTGAACACTTTTACTGTGTCTTTCCATCTGTCATTGCTCGTACAAAGTAAATGATTATGCGCAAACTTTTCTGCAAGTGCAATATATCACTGACCGGTCAATAATATTGTCATCTACTTACTAAGCATGATGAATCGAGTAAAATTAATACTCGAATACTTACTGATGAATTGTCAGTGGATACGTGAACAAGTGAGGTAATGAAATTGAGTTAAATTCTGAGTCGATAATTAAGTTACCAACAGAATGGTCAAGACCATAACCTCGTTTTAATGATATATCATTATATATAATTACATTGTCCTTAATTTCTTAGTATAATGTTCTAAGTCCCCTTCAGGATAGTGAATGTGCCACACGTTCATTTTATTTTACCTTAAGCACCTTTTTTCATATATAATCACGCCCATTCTACAATCAAGCCTAACAATGATAGTCGAACTAAGCAACAGCACGACACTGCGGAACTTGCTGATGTCGAGGTTATAAATTGATATTTAAAGCTTACATATATATCTCATAGGTGCGTAACAGTTGAATCATTGTATCAATGGCAATAGTTAACCGTGTGATATTTTGCGTATGACGTTTAACGTTATCGCAGATCAATTTTGCCTTACAAAAATTGATCAGTATTAGTCATAGTGATGATAGAACTATTGGAATCGATAAAAAAAATATTACTAAGCAAATTTCGTATACGCAACTAACGATATGTCAATGTGCTTTTTGGCATTGTCTAGTAGAACTTTTGAGTCGTGGGCGTTGATTAGCGCACATATTGAATTGGCGCGGTCGTAAGGTCAATCCTGTTACTTCCTAAAGGCAAATTCTCATTCGATTCGTTGCTGTCCCTTGATTACATAGCAAATAAAATAACAGGGGCCTTGATTTCGCCTGAGAAAGTCAATTCGAGCGCTTTGTCCATACACTGATGATATTTTCAGACTCTTTTTTTTTTTTATTAATTTTTTTTGCAGCTTACATCACAATGCAACTCTGTAACAGCATCCTGTTCTATACGGCATAGTACGGAAGTCATAATAACTTTTAGCACTTTGACTAATGGTGAGTTGCGAATAATTGGAAGAAAATTAAAGGTGTCGTTCACATTTACTAGAATTCTAATCCAACAGTGTGTGAAAATCGTTAAATCTTTGTTCTTTAAAAGCGATATCGACTTGTCGACACTTTCGACCATGGAAACGAGTCACAGGCATGCCTGGTATTTTTATCGAACGGAAGAAAGTTTCGCAGAAAAACACGAACAAGAACTAGCAGCTGCTCCCACGACTTCGCTATTGGCGCTAGAGCACAGTTAGTAAACGCGAGCACCATAAAGTTTTTTTCGTTCGCCAAGTCGGTTCTGCCATTTATTCACGCGGTGGAACAGATACGTGTGCGCGCTCAAATAATTTGCATTTGGCAATTAAAATTCTTAATTTTATTATTTCCCTCGTTAGAAGACCTAATAACGAGAAGAGTAGTAGAAAGCGAATTTAGCAATTAAAAAAAATTCCATCTGCTTATCGACAGCCTTGAACAAAATCAAGCAATAGCTAAGATCGTCATTGCGATTCCATTACGAAATTCAACCACGAAGACAGCAATTTCGCAGATGACAGTACACTGGCAACACAACAAGCAATACCTGATTAACCGATGACAGTCATCCAAGTACCAATTTCTATTACGAAATTGACCTCGATTCCCAATTTCTGTACCTGAACCATCGAACTCGTCGATAGTCAATCGATCTTTTTCCTTCAGTTGATATCGTCACTGCGGTCGCTGATAGGAACTAATTTAATTATTACGCTTTGTTTCCAGACCGGAAGTTGCGTGTCTACCTTGAATGTGAAAAATGCTAAATTCTCCTATCATCGTCCATCCGAAATATTTCGGATAAAATTATTTTCGCGTAACACCAGTCGTCCTGGTTAGATATGAAGGAAAAAATTTTTTTACAGTCATTATTTCTAAATATCTTACATATCGTACAAATACTGTTCTACCGTTTGAATTTTACGATTCCATCGTTTTACAGAAACGCGTTCCACTTTCACGACGTTTCGTCGACGTGCGTCGTCGAGCGTCGGGACGCTCGCATGTTTACCTGGCTATGTGAGAATTTCGCAAAGTCCTATTGAAACTTCGCAAATCGCTTAACCAGAAAACAGATACTTCTTGAAATAACCTAACTTAACCATAGTCGTAAACAACCTTAAGAGGCATTTCTATATAAACGAATTTCACGAGCACATAAATCGTATCTTCATTCTTGGATCGATCTTGCACGTGGATAACATTATGTTCCTGTATAAAGAGACTTTATCTTCGCTTCAATCAACGATCCTGACTATCGCTACGTTAAGGCTACGTTCACAGTCAAATAGAGACGTTTTAGCTACTATCCCATCTAACGATAGAGCAATAAACGACAATTTGCATTTGCTACTCGAACGAGCTCGCGAAACGTACAATTTTCCGTAGATTACGTAAGAGTCGTTAGATCAAGAGAAAATAAAATTTATCACGATGAACTTGCGGCATTACGCAATATACGTACAGTCCGTTTCGATATAAATAATTCGAGATATGCACTAGCGAAAAATAAAAAGAACAGGTTCTAATCCATTTTTAATGTCAAATTTAAGTTACTTAATTACACTATTTATTGTCCGAAAAAATTTTACCTCCAACCGGCAACCGGCTCTGTAGCTACGTAATTAATAAGTCCTGAAAGTTGTTTCCGACATATTGTTAGTTTAACCACAGGGTGTCTCTTGGTACATAAAAACACCAATGCATTGGTATGAGTATTAGCGAATAAGTATAGTCGATACGAATAGTTAGCAGCTATCTACTATGTATTATACCTGTATATCTATATATCCTGTAAGATAGGTCGGATTCTGTTCGTTGAAATGGAGGCTCGTTTCTCTTATCAGTTAATCAGAGTCTTATGGTGAAGGTAACATGTACTGTATAGCGACTTACATAGCAACGCACTATACTCGTACTGGAGATTTGTATATCATAGGTATATATATATATATATATATACCGCACGCTAATCCACAAGTCTGTTGGACCGAACGGAACGGAACGGAACGGAACCACTTTTACACCGCATTCTTGGCATTGAGGTGTCTCTTTCGAACCACGCCTTCTCTTGCTCTCCGCTGTTCCGTGGGTGTGGTACTACGGCGAGTGTGTATCACGTGTGCCTTGTACATTTTACGAGCTATAAAACCTAATTACAAAAGAATATTAGGACTTAAGAAGTGTGCAGCCTTATGCGTCTATGAAAATTGCGAGAATGTTGCCGGAGAGTGGACGCTGTTGAAATATGTAATTTCTTGCGTGATGAAGAAAAAAAATGAATAAATAAAAATTTTTTCATTTTCATTTGCGCGCCGCGAAATAGTAAGAAGATTTTTTATCATGCAAACAATGCATTTTCGCACTGTATTAAATTGCGCGATGCATTTTATTGGGCCACAAATTATAAAAAAAGAAATGTTATAATTTTTAAGATCATACATATATATATATATATATATATGTATATACAGAATGTAATTTCCATTGGAATAATTATTAAGCGAACACTCGTAGTTATTAATTAGTGATTTATTCGTGTCGATGTATTATCACTTTTATTGATTATGAATTAATTAAGCTAAGGTCAAAGTGCTTTTAAGTGTATTAGGAATGCGAACTTGAAATGTGGAAGGATAAGTATGGGACTATGAGATAATTTAAGGATATTTTTTAAGTCGTTAATTGAGCCTCGGTAAATATCAAGGTAAATCAATTAGGCGTTATTGATTCTAGTAGCAATGATTCTAATAAGTGTTCGATACCGATCGACAGCCATCGATATTGTCAATGTATTCAATGGGTTGGAGTAGCCGTGATCTCTGGCTTCGATCGTCTCGTATGAATATTAAAAATTTTTGTCAGATCAATAATTCGATATATCGATCTTCGATATCGCGAATTGCGAGCGAGGTCGTTTTACATCGAAATTTTTGAACGGACAGAGATTGAAAGGCGATCGGCCAACCTCTCTTACGTTCACTTTGAAATTGGTTTTGTATACTTTCCATTTTAAGGTAATGGATAAGCGCTATTGGCTATTATTACTTACTCCTAATGGACTCTTTGGTAATTGATTATTCTTTACTAATGGATAGGTAAAGTTCGTTCGTGTTTGTCGATTTGCTTGCTTTCATTCTTCTATCTTGTTAGCTTCCTAGTTACTGGTTTTACGTACGGTTTTTATATTGGTTGATACGCTTTTGTATTAGCTATTAGATACTTTATATAAATTCTTAAGGTGGTTTATACTTGAATTTAAGGATTGCACTTTTTTTTTTTAATAATAATATCATTGTTAACTACCCAGATCAGTGTATTGGATTAAATTGATGTGACTTGATATTATCATATAATTAAAAATTTTTCTATTATTTTTTATATTGACTATGGAAAACTTATGGTAAAAATTTATTTGATTTTCCTTCGATAAATATTATTATTAATAATATTTTTATCCTCTGCAGGTCTTCGTCTCGTCGAGGGATGCTGCGATGGAGCTGTTCTTCAAGATCTATAAAGGATTCTCATCATACTTGGAGATCGGTGTACTCATTAGGCATAACAGGTGTATCCGATCAAGGCTTAATGATCTTATTGTACTGTATTGAATTATCGTTGAAGAAGGGTGCACGTCTCTAGGATGCTTAATGATTTCAAGTTCAGGTCTTTCCTCTTGTCTGCCGACCTCGTTAGCTCTGGTATTACGTAATTGGACAGTTTCGAAGCCAGCGTAGACTTTACTTTAACCGGCAAGTCAGCCGGTTGCATCATTGAAGATCATTGCACCTCCACAAGTCGTCCTCGATCGGACAAGATCACGGAGCGTCCTCGAAAGATCAGCATCCACTGTTCGCTTAGTTATTTAACGATGAAGTGTTTTGAAGTGAATCTATTTTTTTTTTTCATAATTAAAAATCGAGATTGTCGAAGCTATTTATTATTTTTTTTTGTCATTAACGAAACACCAAAGTTCTAATCAGGATCATTTATTGGCCACGTGGTGATGTTAGAAATCGTTATTTCGTGTAGCTTTGCAATAATTAACTAGCCTGAAATGGTGTTGCTGGTATCCGTCTTGTAATGTCTAAAGGATATTTTCTTGTACTGTAAATGCGGAAACGTCAGACTCACTGTATTACGCTGTATTACGGATAAGAGAAAACGTAAGAATTATCCACGTTCGCTGTACTAACTTATTGCAATTGCTTAATAAACCGTAGATGAGGAATATCGAAATCGATGATCGCGACGATCGATCAGCTGATTAAACTGATTTGTAATTCGATCTAAGATTCGAGCAATCGCAAGTATTCGCTATCGAAAGTCGCTCGTCTAAAACGCACAACGATTTTTTTCTCAAATTCGGATCCGATTGGATATTTGTGATCGGATATTTTGGTATGAATTAAAAATTTTTTTTTCAACTACCAATATTCTCGTGTACACAATGTTTAATTGGCTTATCGGAGTGTTACTTGGCGAATTCTTGGGATTTTTCGCGGAAAGATATTCCAGTGTGTCGGGTTTCTTCTTCTTTTTTTTTTTTTTCTTCATTAACAAGGCGTTCGAAAGGCGGTTCGATGTTGCGGGAACAATTTCAATTGGCTATCAATTAATTTTAATTGGGTGTCGATCGATTCTCGATTTTCTCTACCGGAAGTGACGTACCACTTGAAACTTGAAAATCGGCATATTCGAATTTTTTTACTTGGATTCTTATCGTTTTCTAGCTGGTTAACGTGACGAATTTTTAGACTATTTTTTTAATGAATTTTTCGTCTGTTTATATTCATTTTTTATCTGTACTTTAGGGCAGACCTAAAAAATATTATCCAGATATTCAATACTGTATATTCATCTTGAATGACTGATAAGGTATAATTACCAATAAGACAGCACGAAACAGCCTGCGTTTGCCGATTAGTATTCCCTACCGAATACCAGCCGTTCATTTCCCTAATTTGCGAAAAATTCATTCGAATTTAAATTCAGTGAACGTACAAGCCGTACATATCGAGTTGTCAATCGATAGGGAAACAAATCTATATTTCACATTTGGAATTGATTGATACGAACGATAAAAATAATAATTTTATATCAAATATTTATATTATTTTAAAATAATCCAATTAACGTAACAACAATGTAAAACTTATAAAGTTCATCGATACAAATTTTTTTCAATGAATTTACATAAATCCTCATTGTCAAATCAAACATGATTTTCTTGATCGATCAAATTTGATTGTTATCGATGCACCATGACGTATAGTAAACCCGATTAATTCCTAACTTAGCTGGTGACGTAAATTTAGGCGTGTCTCTTTTCCTTCCGATCGGCTGTCAAAAACCACGTGTCACGTATTGACAATTCACGGGCCTCGAAACGTCATTGACAGCGGCAATTATTAAAATGTTCTCATTTCGTAATACCCCTTATTAACAGGCATCTTTCTTATTTCCGTTTTGTAATTTCAGTAATTCAACATAGGGCAGCTTTATATAAGTGGGTCTCACAATAGAACCATTCTCTTATTACAATTGAATAATAACAAGGTCGGCACTATTTTCATATTCGTTAACAATTAAATTCGCCCCTGTAGTTTCTGCCCTACTTTATCTTAGGTAATCAAAAATAATTACCATATATCTTTACCTATACCAGTAATTACCATTTACCTAATAGTATAAAGAAATTTTGTTAATTTTGAAATTTTTTTTTCAAATTATCATTTTTTTCAATTTTTACTTAATTTCATATATATATATATATATAATAATTTGAAAAAAAATGTATATATATATATCTCTCCACCGCTTTGTTCAACAGGATTGCATTTCTTATGCAAATGCACTGCATAATTGCAGTCTAGGATCATTCAAGGCTGTGCACATCGATTGCATAGTGCATCCAGTTTATGATACAATATGAGAAAGCGGATGTAACGCTGCGAATCAAGACGTTGTAAATGAAGTTCATCATAATTCTTAAAAGGCGTATCCATTGACGGATTTACCCGAGGTCAAGAGGTCAATTTTGATAATTTACACTCTAGTCCCCATTAAAGAAATTATACGCATCATTGACCTCGGCAGCTACAGCTGTAATTTCCCATTGGTAACCTATACAATGTGTGCACTTTTTTTTCAATCACTACGATTTATTCGAAAGCGTTGCACTTGTCGGTAAATCAATGTACATTCACTATCTAGTATCCTACCTACCTAAACTAGTTTCAATATGCGGATCTAAATCATTATAATTATCGTTGATTTTCAATATAGAAAATGACACGGTCTGTACTATTGTTTAAATGGGTCTAGTTTCCTTATTTTGCGAATTAATTAAAATTATACCTTTATGTGTCGCTAATTGGTGGTTCGCATTTGGCAAATAATCACACTGGATAATTAATAATATTGTGAGTCTAGGAGACGCCAGACTGAGCGAACTTACAGGCTGAGCAGTGATAGCTCAAATAGTCTGTACGGCATAACTCGCCATTTTGAGTCGGGCAATTGAGGCGACGTTAATTAAGGCACATGTTAACAATTAATAGTCGTTCTTTAAAATTCTTCATAATTTAACTCTTGATATTTTTTTTCGCTGACAACCAAAAATAATTACGGATAGTGAACGATGGGGGATAGTTTTGCAAACGTAAATTTTTTTATTAAATTTTTTACGTAATTTTAATAATAACTCAGCTAATCTCGAACTGAATTATTATTATTATTCGACGTCCAATGTACAGCTCGATCCATGTGTAATTGAAATTTCGCGATTACCACCGTCGATTGTTATTCGACTAAAAATTGATTTTTTGGAAATACGCACGCTTCATGCTAATTTAAGTTGAACTTACTCATAGTGTCTGCAGACTCTTTTATAGTCTGTAGCAATATTCATAATTGCTACTGTGCGAATCTGAACAAGTGCAAAATTCAAAATGGAGTATGACGTGATCAATAAATATCCGCGACCAGTTAAACAACCCGTGAACGATATAATGAATATATGCTCGATCCAAAGCTTTAATAAACATATCTGATATATCATATCAAGCCTATACTATCCACAAATGCTTCGACTATAATGTATTATATTTACTGTATAGTATGTATATGCAAGCGCGTAACTCTATTCGTATCCTTACTAGAGCGTGTAAGGCAAGTCCGATAGAGAAAGTCAATAGTCGAAACGCGTGCTCTTACCGTAATAACGTAATGTAGGTGCAAGAGATATGGTATGGGAAAAAAAAGCGAATCAAATTTCGTAAAAGATAAAAATAAATTATTCATTCTATAGGTCTGAACAGCTAATGAAATTTATTGTCGGTTATACAGTAAATATTCATTCACGGTCACTATAGTCCATTCAAGCTTTTTAATGGCGAATTATTATACACCTGACATTCACGTAGACTTTATCGCTGTATTAAAACGTTATCGAGCGATCTAATGGTGAACCTTTGGCTAATGAACTGTATCAGAATGCTAACATCTAACGGGTGGCTTGATTATATCTGCCATGTATGTGTATCAATTAATCTTCACTTTTCACATTTCGCGAGCAGTTTAATGTTTCGCTTGGGATCATATCTTGACGAGTGTCTAGTGAACTTCTTAGATCTTTTACTGATGCTTAATGATCATCGTAATTAAAGGAGGATACGCTGATTCGCGCTTTATACTCATTAAGGATCTTTTTATTCGAACGCGTGTTTCTTAATTTAATGTATTACGATACTTATTTGTAATGTTTACTGGGTATGATGATCATGCTTCGAGGATCTGATAAGAGCAATTGCTGATACTTATGAGATTGATAAGAGATGCTTGGAGAGCGGTGATTGTGGATAAATTACAGATTTTTTGGTGTCATTATATTTTTTTTTGAAAATAATTTGTTTAAAATGATAAATTTTTTGTAATATTTATCTGTAAATATTTTGACTGTTTGAAATTTGAGTTTATGATTTTTTAAAGTGGTTTAATGATTTTTTCGAGTTACGCTTCGTTAGGTCGGTCTTTCGATTTGTCATTGGGATTCGGTCGAATTCTCCGAGAAGACGAATGATCGGCCCGTTAATGGAGTGATATAACGAGGGAGATTTACGATCGTGCTTTAAGGCAGTTTTCAAAGGGACAGCGCCATTCTTGCTGCGTTCCACGATAATTGGACGGAAGACACGACACGTACGCGACGTGAATATAAAAAAAATGGCAATCCAGTGCATTGCATAGTTTTGGTACGATTACAATGCGCATTATGAAACAGTTTGACGCGTATGAAAATAATAAAAAAAAAAATGTTGCCAAAATCGCGAAAAAATATTTTCCTTGTTGACGAAACAAAAAAAAGTTAAAATTTATTTCTAGTAAACTGCCGAGTTCGAATTTTTTTTTTAAGTCATTGGTAAATTGGCACTCTTATTATTTAATCGAAAGTATCGATTATCTTTACGAATTAGCGTAATCAGGTCTATTGAAATTTTTCGGTAAAATTACATAAAGTCGTAGTAAAGCAATGCCCAGCGATTGGTACGACACTTTGTACCAGAGTTCCGACACGTGTTAGTCGATACTTTTTCTACCTGGTTCAATAGCTCAGCACGAATAACTTTAATCTTTCTCTTTTGAACTTTCCATCCTCATGGGTTTTCCCAATTACTATTTGCCAATTACTTTACCATTACCGTACAGCGTTTCAAATTTTCATTTGATTTGGTTCATTTATAATGACAATGGTATATTGCGTGATAAGGGATGAAACGAGACGATTTCACAATCAGACTAGGGTGAAGTTGGCTGCACGACCCGTAGCCGAGGACTGACGTCACCGTCTGAAATGGTGTTTCTTGATCCCCGTCACACGCTATATTTTTCATATTGGCTGCATTGAAACTGGGAGTTTTTATTTCTAGAGCCATTTCAAACGAGAGGATTGCAGTAAACATATGCGAATCTGACAGGAACGAAACGAAGTCAGGAAATAATTTAGCGGACAGAAAGTAGACGTTTTCTGCCCGTTAAATCGCATCGGTCTGAAATCGGCTCGTTTCGATTGGCTAAACAGGCATTGAAATTGGCCGTTTCAATGCGAGTATTACGAAAATATACAAATTTACATCTCTTGTCCTATTATTTACCTGTCAGCCACGCCGGGACATAATTTCAGCGAAAGTGACAGCTGTCAAATTTCAGTGATAATAACAGCGTCAAATATTTTACTGTGAGGGGTTATTTTTGAAAATTGTCCAAAATTTATGGCCCAAGCATAAAGTCAGTTTCGCACTGCATCTTTATGTCCAACTGTTCTCTGGCAAATTTTTGCAATATCTTTTTTTTTTCCCCTTACACATATACAGTCCTGCTCAAAAGTTCAACATTGGTATAAAAACAACAAATTTTTGAGTTACGATGCTTTTTAATGGCACAGCTTTTTTTTTAATTGTCGCTACTTTCTATAGAACGTCGATATAAATATATGGACTGACATTTGGTACAGTAGTGAATGGGATGAAAGTGGCGGATCAAATGAACCAATAAAAGTATCAAAGTGATAATTTGAATATTGGACAGTTTCTGCTATCCGCATGTAATCTTGTGCATTAAATACGTCAAGCTTGAATCGACACGTGGTTAAGCCGATTATATTTTGAACTTTATGGAAAGACCTTGTTTAACGATAAATCGAACTTTTATTGATCGAGACAATCAAAAGTTTATTTATTGAATTTAATGAGATTTAATTATCATATATGCAACGTACTAATCTCTATGAATTCATTCAACCTATCGTAAGCGTTCGGTCCTTTCACTGACATTATAAAAATAAAATTTTACTAGTTACCCATTTTCACTGTGAATTTAATTAAATCTAGTATATGACGTCATCAATATTTTCCCCATACGTGAGTGTCTTATTTTTTTTTTCTTTACGTCGTTCTGTGAAATTATTCGATACCGTTCCTGACTGCAGTTGATATATATTCCAGTCCTACAATTTCTTTGGAATTTCAGTAATTCTGTCAGTAACGAACTCGCAAAACGTGCGAATATTTTTTCGCCAAATTCGACTGACAGTTCTGTGATTATCTTCGCATTTATAAATTTCGCTCTGTGCGAAAAGCAGATATTGAATGACAGCTGTCACGTGGTGGTATTTACAAAAAAAAAAAAAGTATATTTTCCTTTCATAAAATAAAATTTCGGTCAATACCAAAAGATTTTCAAACTGTCGAAACACTGAAAGCCATTTCGAAATCGCTCGACTTTTCGTTCCTTTTCACTTAGTATGGACCCTGTGGTATAATTAATTTAATTAATAAACACAATTCGACCAATAGAAACTCGACTACCTGTAGAAATCTAATTTCGGAGAATTAAAATTTCACGGCAGTCATCATATTCTAATATCGTATGTGCTAATTGATAAATCGTTTCTCTTTACCTACACTATATACATAGCCCAATCACGTTAAAATAATTATAGATAAATTATCCCAGTATGACATAAAGCATCCAATGCTAAAAAAAAAATCATTAGTCACAAATTTGATGACTTTCGATTTAAAAAATATTTTACCTCAAATTATCCCCGTGATTCCAACAGTGATGAATTTCAACGTAATCGCAACAAAATTTGGCAAGATCTTATCTTAATTATAATTAAGCTCACAGATCACGTTTAAAAATTTAATATCCCATATTTTCGAATTTCTCGAAATATTATACGAGACGCTAATTTTTCTTTTTACCGTACACAAATTATAAACCGATCATCATCAATGACTTGGCTATCCCGGAATTACGTTCAGTGGATGAATGACTTACATAAATAATCTTCATAAAGAAGCAGAAACTTTCTAGAGAGAATGTGCCTAATATAATTGGGTCCGAACCCGTAAGGCCCTAACGGATAGGCACAAGGCCCAATTCATTGTACGGACTTTAGGAACACTTGATGATTCCAGAGACCGAGACTCGGAGAAAGGAAAATCTGAACGTGAATAATTTAATCCGTGTATCCTAAGCGCAAGAGCAGGTATCCTTCCATTGATTAGAAATTCAATAAAAAAATATATATATATATATAAACGCACATTACAGTCAGTATGAAGAAGCCGGAACTAAGCCAAGAAAAAGATAAGAAAATATTCTATCAATGAAAGTAAAAGTATCTAGTAGTCTCTTATCTTCCAGATAAATACCCAGCAATACTTTCTACATCATTAGAAGGCTCCCACGTATAAGATATGCAAATCCAGCAGCAAGTTAATTTTACACCAAGTATATCGGCACTCACTAACCTACCGTAAAGATCGATGGGATAACATTATATATTAAAGATTGAAATATATTCAACATATAAAGGTATTATATCGTTGCTCCTTATAATCATTGAACCACGAAGTATTTCGACTGGCAACGAAAGTCCTACCGTGGCAATGTAACGTCATTTATATTTTGCATGATCTTCGTCATCGAGTCATCCGATATTTTGGCGTCAGGTTGACCATGATAAGTTTCACTTACTTTCCCCACTGGGAACGTCATCGATGATTGATTATGGGATTATCCTTTGGCCTCTGTATACCTTCTGATAATACCTACCCGTTATATTCAGAGTGTTATACTGTACAGGGTATATAGCCACTTACTATAGTCATTGATATAGAATAACGTTTGGCTGTGTAACGAGACATAACTGTAACAGCATTTCGCTAGGACCCATACGGTGAATTAAAGTAATGATGATTTGTCTGCTATGTCCAAAGAATAATGACTGCATGGCAAATTGTCTTTTAAAATTATTTTCGCACGGGGTACCATAACATCGCTTTATACTCGTTACGTCAATAGTCATCGAATATATTGGAAGTACACGAGTCGCTTTGCTGATCGATTCTAGGAGTGGTTTCTTATTGTTGGTATCCATGTAATGATCGCAATATACTTTGGTGCTGACTTCCTTGTGGCGATGATTACTTTGTCGCTCCTTAAAAGTTATTCTTGCCTCGAGTCATTGACCTCCGGTTTTATCTCTTTCGAGATATTCTATAAAGTCATTTGAATCTTTACGAGGGGAAATCATTTGGGATCTTATTGGGAATAGGATTAGGTATGCTTTTTTTTTTCCATGAGTCGTTTAAAGGAAGATCGATGATCTTGATTTTGTTGGTAAATCATTTTGTCGATATTTATGTGTCAATGGGATCGATTATTGCGAATGATTGGAGATCAATTTTTGATATTGACGACGCGAATCTAATTAAATTGTAATTATTACGGTTTGGTTAGTAGAAGAATTTTATTGGGTTTAGGCTGGATTTTTTATATAAGGGAGATTTTAATTCGTGCGATTTTTGGTATTGCAAAAAATATTGTATTTACCGAATCATTGGATTTTACTTTTTTTTTTTTTTTGGGAATTCCCCTGTATGCTCGGTTTCACTATTTTCTCTAACGGGCGAAAGTGTTTGGCTTATTGTGTACTTTCTTGTTTTCGAAAAGAAATGTGTGGATCTTGATTCAAATTTAACCATCATCGTTCAATTTTGGATATTCAAGTGATTCAGGTCTGACGTCATCCGTGATAAATTTCTATGATCAGGCTATAATCTTATATGTCGACCTTAATGATGTCACTGATTAACAATTTGCAAAGTGAGTGGTAGCGAAAATCATCGTGTGTGGTATGCAAATTTTTTAAGCTTTTTTTTTTCTATAACATACAATTACATGTTTATGAGGGTAATTTCGGCGAATGTTTAGATATATATATATGATCGCGAACATCACCTAGTTTAGATTTATAGTATTTCAACTATACTATCTTGATTATATTCGCAAACAATGAAAATTGCGACCGTGATATAAATCGTCGGATTTAAAAGTTGCGTAAATAACGTAACTTAGAGGTCCTCGTAATTGCGAATTGTCCTAGTACGATATTGCAATGTCATCGAATTGACGTAATTTCGATATAGATTTTTTTTGCAAGTGGATACATTACCTAACGATCATGTAAAACGTCATAACCATAACACACACACATATATATATATATAATAATTTCAAATAGTAGGTTATATTCGCAATATGATTAATTATTACAAAGCATATATTTCGTGATCTACCTGTCGATAGATTTCAGGGTGACGTTTTCATGTAACGAATAAAAAATATCCATCATAAATAATTTTTGCACGCGATTATTATATATTTTAAATATTACCGTGGAAGTGCGAAAATATCGTCAAGTAATTTACCACATATTCGATTAATGATATATCGTCGTATAAGGACTTTCTAAAGAAATTTTATCAATAAACTTTATAAATTTTGATTAGACCCAGTTATGTTATTGAATTCGAAAATAATTTTATATCCTTCCATATAGTTTTTTATATCCTTTGGTTACTTCGAATTGCGCGTAATACCCAGTGTATCCCAACTATTCGCACATGATCTTCGCATACACTAGTTGAGCGTTACGATCAATTAAGTCTCAGTATTATTTCTTGGTATAAATCTTTTTTTTTACATAATAAGGAAACTAACGAGATCATGTCAGTCGAGTTAACGAATTTACGTCCAATTAAGCTCGCTGCGATTGTTGATATGTAAAAATATTCGCGTATGGCGAATCGCGCATGATACAGGGAGATGCACGAGAGTGCAAAATATATGCAAAACAGATGCGTAATACATCGCGTGTCAGTTGACGGATACATATCAAATGACACATGTGACTTTTGCATTGAACACATGAAATTTCCGGTAAGCTGTAACCCGAGAAAATTAATCCATAGAAATCAATTAAAGAAAAAAAAAAGAAAAAAACAATTGAGAAAATCCGTTATGAAACGGTCGATGAATAATAATAAAATTTGTTTGTTAAATTTTTTATTAATATAGAAAAAAACCTTCCACGTGCAAATTGCTCCCGGAAATTACTGAACAATTTTTTAATGCAATTGTCTTAAGGCGCATTCAAAATTGGCTGGCTACTCGGTGTGCGGTATAGCAAAATGCAAATCTCAGTAACTCGCTGCACGATCCGTCGTATCATAATTCGAGCGGCTCGTAAATTATAAAGCATAGAAGGTGCACGACGCCAATGGCCGTTGGGCACTTTCAAAACTTGACGATAAATACTCGACGACGGAAAAAACCTTCCTATTTTATATACGAAGTACGTACCTATATCCGACGCCATGGCTAATATCCATGTGCCAATAACGTAGCTGGCGTTAGAAAACGAGAAATCATAGAAGAAAATTAGAAATTTAATTATACTTATGTTATGCGTTATACGATATATCAATAATATAACAAATCAGCCCAAGCTTAATATATGTTATAAACATATTTTACTTGACTGTCACAAAATATAATTGTGAGATTGGATTAATTTTTTAAGTTTTTGTACCTTCGATACATGTATGTATAGTCATGTTAAAAAGTATTTTGCAATTTTATTTTTTGCCATTAGTCAATGGATCTCTAAGGCTGACACTTCGATTGTCATGACGCGTGCTATGGATAATGACTGTCCAAACGACACGGTAATAAGTAACAGGTTGTTACATATCGCCAGGATGCTTGGTGTCCTTCGAGAATAACGTTCTCCTATATAGCAATTGTATATATATATCGTAGCCACCTTAGTGCAGTTTTCATGGAAACGACTCGAGCACGCCCCACGAAACACGGCAATTCTGGGCTCCTTTCACCGCGTAACGACGTTAAACCGTGCTACACGCCATCGAGTAAGAAAAGCATTAGCACGAACGAGGTATAGGCATGGTGAATCGTACAGTATTGAATTCAATCGGATCCTATTGAAAGTTATTGTATATGTACTAGGACAGGAAGTGCGGCAATGTCGAATAGGATAACGATTGAAATTTAAAGGAAAATAGTATTGAGAAATTCTAACCAATTTCAAATGATTTTTTGAAACTGATCATTTGAGTATAGTATATCAGTTGTATGATCGAATGCCAATTGTGAATCGACTATAGGGAGTAAAGAATTACAAAAATT
>JASANN010000596.1:311894-350097 GCA_031762395.1 Calameuta pygmaea
TGAATCGACTATAGGGAGTAAAGAATTACAAAAATTTTTTGAAACTGATGATTTGAGTATAGTATATCAGTTGTATGGTCCAATGCCAATTGTGAATCGACTATAGGGAGTAAAGGATTACGAAAATTTTATTGAACAAATTGAAATGTACTGTGACAGGGTAGTCTTTTTTTTTATTGTTAGATAATCGCTGCTAGTTACTTTTTTTTGACTTGTATAAAAGTACGATGTTTATCATCATGCCAAATTCAATTATTCGTAAATTGCATAACAGCTGTAAAATAGTTGGCAGTTATAGTCAGTTAATTGAATACTGATATTCAAATGACGTCCAATTATTCAATTTAAATTTTGTAATGATTAATACCAGCAAATCGCTGCGTCTTGATGATTTTCATGGTACGTCTGACCTATTGATTCGTATCCGATAATTTCGAGGGTCTTCTTTTTTTTGGTTTTTTCGTTTTTTTTTTAAATATCTTTCAGGCGGCATATATAATAGGTCGCGTGAAAGGGGCGATATTTTGAGTGAAAGAAAGCGCCTGTGATCGAGATTGCCTTTTTTTTTCGAAGTCAATCATTTTTATAGACGTCATGTTTGCGTTGTGTTCGTGAAATTATGCGGGTCTCAAAAAAAAAAAAGAAAAATTATCAAAAAGGCCATATTATGCCATGGGCCAAAATTCTTTGTGTGTAATTGGCTGGTGGTCAATTATAAATTGCTAGTGTAATACCGTAATAGTTACTACTATATTATATACATAACCAGCAATTTATGATTAAAAAAAAAGGGACCAACACACGTCCTGTTCGCGAATGTGTAAATTTCTTTAAAGCCGATTCTTCAAATCCCTGCAAATTCTCATACTCGAATAATTCGAAGAAAGTTAGCAATTCGAGATGATTGAGCGATCTTTATATAAACTGCCGATCGGCCAACGCCCACTTTTTTCTGCATGTATAACCGGCAACGATATATACGATTATTTACGTCGATGAAATTAAATGGAAATTTATGGATAGTCATCGATACTCTCTATCGATAAAATAACAATGATTCCAAGAGGTATAACTTGCAGTGTCAGGTGATTAGAAGAAAAAAAAATTTTTTTTTTGGCAAATCCACATAAAAATTAGAAATTCAATATTTTTTGTTGGTATTCCAATAATTTACCTTAGGTAAATAGTATTAGGTGGTATCGATCAGTTAATAAAAATTTAATTACTTTATAAGTAAAGAAAAATTTTAATATAAAATAAAGTCCTATGAAATTCGCCAATTTTTGCCAACGTCAATTATCAATTATATATTAAATTTTTGCATACGTCCTACGTTTTGTGTGGAGTTAACGTGTTTCGCGAAATCTCGTTAAATCCGCCTCTGAAGAAACTTGTAGTTCCTACGCAAATATGGAGCCGTCCCTCTTGCAGTCCATTCGTATTTTCGCAACAGCGCTTTATGACCAGTTCCTAGTGAATATCAATCAATCGTTAGACATTTCCCTTTCTAAGCTTTAGTATGTACTCGTTACGTCATGCGTGTAGACTTAGGTTGGTATTACTTAGTAAGCGCTGGTATATGTGGGTGCTTGGGCGAGCCCCCTGTTTTGTAAGTATTCAGATACGAATTCAATATACAGGATGTATCAAAGGTTGGGGGTCGATCGTGGCAGCCTTCGTGACTTTCAATTCTATCGATTGAAATCGATAATATATTTATTCATATATAATACCGTAGCATGACATCAATTGTTGCTGGTACAAAAGTATTAGATATTTTTATACTTGTTTTCTGTGATAAAAAAAGAAATTTGTTATCTTCTTTATATCTTGCAAGAGACTGTACATGACTTGGATTTTTCTTCTTTTGACTAAATTAGCCTGTACCTTACAAGTATCTGGTTTTTGTCTTTGTATGGCTTCACTGATTTATTGACTAATTCAATTTTCGACCTAATGAGTCTCCAGTAGCTTTTTATATTTAACAGTTGGCATCGATTCTGGTCACTGTTGCAATTACTCCAAATTCGAATGCGTCGACTCTTTGGTGAATAATGATATTTTCATTCAACCAGCACAACGTGCAAAGTTTCAATGCAATAAAATATATACCAGTTCAATAACATGGAAAATAACTAACCTTATCTCGACGCAGTGCTGATAATATACGAACCGATAAATTAGTCAAGGTACTTGAGTTTGACTATGAATAAATAATAACCGTGAAATATGTCGATAAAAAGAATTTTTTTTAATTCAATATTTCCAATAAAAATGTTTTCTCAACTCAATTTGCATTTGCATCTGAAATTCTTGGGGTTCCAGTATCCCTACTTTCTTATCAGTATAACCCAGTAACACGTAGCATTTTACAACAGCGGCTGTCTGGCATAAAATTTTTTTTTGGATCAATAAAATTTTCGCGATTTTAATCAATATAGATCAATAATCGATTAATCGATTTTTTTACCATTTCATTTCAAACTACAACTGGTTCATCCTAATACACACACCTTAAGCTGGATTTTACGTGAAACTTTTTTATACAATTTTTGATTCCGTTATCTCTGGTAGGGTTGCTAACATTGGTGGGAGTGTGACGTCATCGAATTGTTATTACGATAACGCTTTGAATAACCAGCAATAGTTTCGTGACGCAATAACGTCGTTGACTGATCGAATCATAGCCGAACATTGTCACAGGCTAATTTGAGTTCAGGCACTCAGGACTAATAGCGTCGTGTCCGCGGGAGCTATTCTAGTCATTTATATCCTTGGGGTTGGCTATGGTGTCACGAGAAAATTGATTAAGTAAAAAAACGTGTAGATCAATTAAAATTTTTAAAATCAGTGTAATTAATCCTAATTTTAGTGATTTCATTGTGTTTTGTGATTTAATAGAAATTTTGGTTCTATCGTGTTTCAGTGATCGCACACTGACAAATTAAGGGAGTTTGACTTTTGAAATTGGCAAAAAATATGAATTTCCATATTTTGTGACTTTTGGCTGATAATCTACGATGATTCACGCGTGACGTTAAATTTGCGCGATTATCACCTTAATAAAATGTTTAACTGTCTGATCTTTATCCGCCTTAAGATCTGCCATGTTTCTTTGCTATATGCAATTTATTAAGACCATAACACGTGTATCGATCTCACAGACGATTTATAATACGACTGATTTATTGATTATTTGTAACAGCCTTAATACAGACGATTAAAGTATTTTGGCATTTCAGCTAATAAAAACTAATTAAAAGAATAATTTTGATTCACCAATTAATTCGTAATATATTTATACTTTATCATCATTATCAATACTATCAGGCCTCTATAATTAAATACATAGGTCAATTCGTACCCACTTTATTCACGTGAAAATAGTATCAATTGGATAAAGAATTTTCTTGTATCACCTTCCGGTGACCTCATATCACCCAAGGTCACGACAAATCCCATTAACACTCGGAATCTTAATAAAAGGATCACGACTTCCGGTATCACGTAAAACCGGCTCGCAGTTAAATTTCAATTTTATTCATTTTTATTCATTTTTACCTAATATTCGAAAATTTCGTTGTTATCGTAATGAAGAAAAAAATTTCGTTATCACTTTTCACAGCCAAGTTACTAGCTCTTATCAATTGACGCTTATCATGCTAACCTTTGAAAAGTGTTTTCTAATTATACATTAACACCTCTATAGGTACATATACATATATCCACGTTTGTTAACCCTTTCGAAATTCTCCGTGGTAATTACCCCTTTTTATTTAGCAGCAGGTGGTCGCTGCGTTTCCGATAAATAAATCAGCAACCATACCGTCTCGGCAACGGCGCTGCTACATTTTCTAAGCACCCAGCATGCATCAGCCTATAACGAGTTATGTCGGCTGCATTTTAATCGCATCAAGCGTGCCCACGATAAAAACATCTGTGGGAACGCAATCGCGAGAATTCCAATCAGGTGTCCGATCTTGCGGCACGTCCGTCACCAGCACAGAATAGTTCCCCGATATCCTCGTAACAAGGATCGACAAAAAGTCAATGATAAAAAAACCCCCCCCAAAAAAGAAGAAAATTTTTTTTCCCCAAAAATTTGCATCTCTCAAAAAAATATCATCGGCGCGCGCGAGAGAACGCAAAGGCGAACAAAAATTATGAAACAATATATAAATTCCTCTGTTACATAAATTACACAACAATTATAATAGAATTGTTTGTAATAGAATACTTAATTTATATAATCTATTGTGCAATAATTCGTTAACGGTACTCGCTCACGTTTCTTTTGTATCTTGTCAATCTTGACGACCGCAGCTGGAATTGTTCTTTTTTATCTTTTTTTCTTGATTGAAATATTATTCTGTATCGACTATGTTTTTCTCTGAGGTTTCTATTGCAATCGTTTGCAGATCGAATATCGATCGTTAATACTTTAAATGGTTACTGAAGAGACTTAGCCGCGCGTGGCCGCCTTTCAAGGAGTCTGGTTTATTGTCAGTGAAGGGAGACACCGACTATGTATGTACGTTTTCTTGCCATTCTTAGCGGAATCTTGGCTCGCTAACGCAAACGTACCTGTTACACCCTCGCTTCCCATTAGACTTATGCTAATTCGTTATAGCCTCGACTCGCCTGCCACGAACCTTCTGTAATACCCAGAGAAGCCGCCGTGCGAATTATCCTAACGTTACGTTCGGTCTTATTCGCACATTAGTGTCGCGGCTGGTTTTATTTATGAGTCTTCGCCGCGAGAAGCGACTTTCGCCATTAATATTCGTGCCTTTGCGAATGCACCTTCGTGCCTTATATTTTTCAGCATGTACCGGGTGAAAAATTTTTACCGATAAAAAAGAAAGTTCTAGGGACATAATGATTTTTCGAAAAATTCTTTGTTTTAATCGTTACATATGTACATGGTGGTTTATGGCGAATGGGAAAATTTTTTTCAAAATTCAAATAAGACTACGTACGTGTACTTTCGTATGCTTATCTTTCTATCGTTTCATTTTTTTTTTCGAGAAACTTTGAATTTTCGATCATTGTCACGATTCGTTGGCTATCAATCGATTTTCGTAATTCGACTTTTCATTTCCTTAGTGAAATTGTGCATTGGACCCGTTGCGGTTTCTATACTTGTATTTTCGTATGTAGCTCTTGTCCAAAACGAAAAATTTTTTTAAAAAACTTGAAATTCCCCTATCCAAAGTGAAGTTTTAGCGGATTATTAAAAAAAAAAAAATACCATAGTCAATCTGACAGGTAGTATCGACTCGCCGTTTAAAGCTGCTCCATATTGATTACACGTATCGTTGCTGTAGCGCCTTGAGGAATCGGTATGACGAAATCGCGACGAAGCGTCAAATCAGCTCGATCGATCGGCTTCTTTTCATTGATCTCCACAGAATTTATGTAATTCGATGATTGCTGATATCCGGTGTAAATAATAAATTTAACACCCGATAGAACGATTAAAATGAATCGCTGAGTATTTTATAAGTCAATTTAATTAATGGTATATATAATATGCAATTATTATTTTATTACTGTTTTATTATAATTTATACGTCATGATGATTTCTCATCAGCTAAAATTACATTGGATGAGATACATATTGATCGCAGGCGTTGGATATCCTGGTAAATTGAATAAAAGACTAGTAACAATATCGCCGACTTATACGTCAAAGTCATAAGTCAACCTTAATCCTAGTCCTTAATGCTGCCTTATGCATCACGAATGCCTACGGGGTATAGTTAAGTTTTCGTGAAATTTGAACTCTTGACCTCACACGTCTGACCCTACGACTGTACCGTATTACAGCAAATCGATTATAACGTCCAGCAAGTGACTAAACCTTATAAATAATATCCCAATATTGATTACTCATTAATATGTCAAATCAACCTTGCCCTAATTCTGGGGTCATGACCCGACGATGTAATGACTAACCATGAGGTAATAGTACAACAAGCACCAATGACTTTTACAGATACCATCATCGAAGAACAAAATTTCCTAATGGGTTTTACTATATCGTTAGTCTACAATCTCAAATAGTTACTAATGATATCTAATTTGAAATTAGTTTCACTATCAGCTAATACAGACGGTATTAGAATTTATATGAATTATTTTTTTTATAAATATATACATCGTTATTATCAATTTTTGTCTTTACCTATTATACTCAATTTTTTCTTTTCTTTTATTTATACCTTTCAGAACGTTGTAAAACTGCCGATTGTTTTCTGGATGATTAATTTTATTTTATTTGGTAAGATAATTATTGGCAATAATTATCTTATCGAATGCCAATCAATCGACTGTACCAACCGATCCAGCTGGTGTCAGTAGACAATTATTTGCCTCCTATAAAAAAGCATTTCGATATTATTTTCCAAAGAAAATTCAAAATTGAATTGGACGAGAAAAATTATTATTATTTATTACTAATTTTATATTTACAATATTATAATTTTCTTTTGTCAGGAAACACGCGCGTTGCAATATACAAGATAAGGCGTGGGTGTGTGACCGGTCTCGTATGTCGGTTCACTAACAATAAGCCGACTAAGAAAAAGAGACGATTAACGAGCATTAATTATAGTCCGCCGATAGACCAAGCATCGGATTCAGACACAGAATGAAATTGCGTCAAGGAATTGTGTGACGTCAGCGAGTAATTTTTATTTAGTCTTAATTGGTATATGGCGGAAGTAAAAATTTTAATTCTATACTCGATACGTTTTTTAATTTTACAGGTGGAAAAAGTAAATGACGTTTTCGTCGATCTACACGATGATGGATGCAGTTGGTACTACTGTTGGCAATGATGTCGCAGATATATGGACTCCTGTAAATATATGGACACCTTGTATGGCGAGTAGCAATGATTTTATTCGATTCACGTATGAATACAAACAAACTTTGCACCTGGTGGTTCGACGAGTCATTTTCATTGTTTTCTTTACAGTTCTCACTACTGTGGATGCTGGCTGGAGTTGCGGCAGGGAAAATGCATCTGAAGAAAAAGATAGGAGCTATCAATCAGTAGCAACGAGAACGAACAGTCGGAAGGAATGCGAATAATTCTTAGTTAATTGTCTGAGTAGTATATTTTAGCTTTTTACGTAAAATAGTATAAAGTTTGCCTGTGGTATCCTGGTTAACGTTGGAACGTGAAATAACGTAATTGCGTGTAATCAGAATCATGCACTTCCAGGATACTAGAGAGTGTATCATTCTTATCTTTAATGCTTTAACTTGGCACCCGTTGAATTTAATGCTGGCTAAAAAAAAAAGTATATTATTTTTATTTATCTTAAAATGGTACAGTCGGTACGCGGACTGCAGATATAAATATTTTTTAATTTGGGTAATCACGAATTAAGGCTATGATTATGTAAATTTACAGAGCTAATTATTATTATGAACGTAAATTGCAATCTTAGCTAGGGATCTTGACCATGGTTTAAAATGTGAAACGCGAGTCTTGATACTTGCGCAATTCATTTATGCAAATCTCAAAGATTGCATAGCTCTCAGCATCCGTGATTCCCATTCACAAAAGCGCGAATAGGAAAGATGCACTGCTACGAGAATATTAGTCTAGTGTTATTCAATGAATATGCATTTCTTCGTAGTGCACTGAGCGCTGTATATATATATTTAATAATATTTCATGATAAACTCGATATTTCATTTCCATGATAACTGCTAGAATAAATATAAAGAAAGGCGTCTTTCTAACGTAGCGACCTGACTCACAGTGCACTGAGTACCTTGGGTGGATTAATTTTGTATGCAAGCGACAGTTAATGTTATTTGATAACACATGAAATGTGTGTAGCAGTAATATTTTTTTTCATTCAATTAAAATATCAAATTTCATCTTTAATCACTCTACGGCTGTATGGTTTTTGCTTTTGCTTTTTTGTGTATTCTCCATGAATTTCTCAAGATCGAAAAAAAAGATCTAGGGCATAATTCACACGGACAATGAAATATGAACAAGGTCGTAACGTTAATGGGACACAGTCAAGTTTACCCAAGATGTATTACCGATCTTGTGTAACCCGATAACCAGCAGCACATGCTTTTAGACATACATAGAAACATAACTAGACTGCTTGCACATATGCAAGCCTCGATCATAGTCGGTATAAGGAATCGTTGTTTACCTAGTGTTACATCACAAGTACCGTTTCACGTCCAGAAATGCCACTTTCGTTCTCGACAATAGGAACCCGAGACTCTCGGGTAATCTTCGCGCGACCGCGGTGTCCTAATTCACAGTAGTTAATTAGCAATTAAAATCTTTGAATTAGATAGAGCGTACGTCTTCCCGAGAGAGTCCATTAATGACTCAATTTTTTGTATTTGGTTCAATTAAGAAATCGCAAAGAGGAAATCGTACGATACAGTAGGAAGTGCAATGTGAATTTGCGCAATTTTTTTTACTGTAAAACCGATTGGAAATTTTTTATAAAAAAAATCGATATATATAGCTTTCCTTATTTCATGACCTATGAGAGGTCACCCAATAGGGATCTATCGATAAAACGATGCTCCGAACGAATGATCGTTATCGCATCGATCACAGCCAATCGAGCGTAATGGCGAGTCACCTATAATCGGTCGTTTAATCGTGCCGATTGCAGAATCCATCTTAAGGGAATTGGAAATGGAAACGTCTAATTCAGCGAGGACAGGATCGTGCTCCGGGTTGATATCGGTATAATAATCGATCGGTATAAGAACGTTAAGAATAGGATCGATAATTTACCAATCATCCAGAAATTTCGTCCTGATGTATTATATCCTGTTTTTTTTGGTTGAAAAATTCCAAAAAATTTTTGGAATCTTTAGAAAATTCCTTTTAACTGACCACGCGCTATCGTGGCTCCCGTAGGAATTATCTAATTATTACAATGCATAACGAACCTCGGGTACTTAATTAACGGAGAAAGTTCTCAGACTCGCCATAATTAAACGAACGTTTAATCGCGTCTGCGAATTTCTAAATGAACTGCTGTTATTAAAACCGGCAATAAATCGTAAAATTAAAGCGAGAATAAAATAAAGCGTTCCTAGAAATTTTAGTGCAATCAAAAAGGTTCTCATTACTGTACAAAAAGTCCAAACGACATCCACTGGACGTCTAAAAGACCATAAGACATCCAGGGGACATCCCAGGGACGTTTGCGCTATGTGGAATTTATTTATTATATAAAATATTAAAATAATACTTTGTATTTATGACGTAATGCAATCTTTACCTCTCGATTACGCATTATTCGATCCACTTACTCGATAATAAATTTCTCCTCGCATTGGCAGATCGATTAAGTAATCTCAATATTTTGACTTTTTGACTTTTTTTTTGGCTTTTTTTTTACATTCAAAATTCCAATGGTCAATTAGCGCTGTATCGTGTTTCAGGTTTCCAACATTCTGTTTACTCTCTTTAGTATCGAATAACGGCTGGTTTCGTCACGCGCACGCAATCTTAGATCAATTCAACGTCGCTCTGCGCACGATCGATTAAACTTGCCAATATATATTTTTTGATCCTATCATTTCTTACGTAGTTAACTATTGAAGGTCCGAGAACACGTTCCGCAAGCACGCGCTGTACGTAGGAAATATGAGGACTTAACGGCGTTGAATTCTGGCTGAACATTTTCTTACGGTACAATGCAAACGCGTGTCCGGTGAAAAAAAGTGACATAAGAGAATTCCTGTTTATAACAGCAGATCGTAAGAAATCTGCGACTTTTGTCAAAGAACATTTCGTAAAGGAGATAGAAAGTTTTGCATTGAATAATCCGCACAGCGATTCCCATGAGGACACATTTGAATCGGACTTCGATTTCGTTTGAAGGATTGTCGTTTTTTGTTTGCCGTTTACATGATTCGCAAAAATCCGTAAATTTTTTCTTCTGTAACGATAACACGTATTTTTCACGTCTATCGGCAAGTTTCCACCAATTTTCTATATGCGTTAAGACGTTTTGAATTTTTTTTATTTTGTTCCATACATGTATATACATATACACATATAATTTCTCCTGGACTATTTTGATATCGCAAATAGATTGAGA
Source organism: Calameuta pygmaea (assembly GCA_031762395.1). NCBI lineage: Eukaryota > Metazoa > Arthropoda > Insecta > Hymenoptera > Cephidae > Calameuta > Calameuta pygmaea. The sequence continues at coordinate 322,008 of JASANN010000596.1, forward strand.
GTCAAAAAAAAAAGATATTTTGAGAGCATACCTGATATTCTTAATGTCAAATAATTCTAAGCCTCATAACGGTACATTCAATATCTCGCAATTATACTTTCTACTTGATGGATGCTGGTCTAATTTTTCTATTGAATACGAATGTGATTTTACATTCATTAAGATTCCATATGCTGTGTTACATACCGTATGTAAAAATTGTAAAGAATTTTATCCGTTTCAAAAATATCTTTTTTACACATACACTATTATAATTTCAAATGCGTCTAAGTCTTATTCGTATGAAACTTTTTTGTTTATCACGTTGGCACTCGTCCTTACTACCTGAGTACAGCTAACTAAGTAAAGCTTAATTACTTAAATTATTTTAATTAAAATTATAAACCGTCGTTATATCAATACTTACCATGTCAATTAATGATTTTTTCTCTTCACACATATTTCAATGATTTTGCTCAAAAATAAAAATAGTGGAAACGTTAACACGGTCTAAAGGCTTAAAAGTCAAGAAAATTCGAGATTCATTGTTCTTCTTTTTCTTTATTTTGATTAATAAAATTAAATGGCGTCACCGTGTCGCGTCTATCGTTTGCAACGATCCCTGAAAATTTCACGTAACTTGTCCTACAGTTCCGCCTGGGACACAATGACAATATAGAATACGTCGTTGTATCCTTCATTGTATCAATACTTACCGATAGGCATGTTAATTAACGATTTTTTCTCTTCACAAATATTTCAATAATTTTGCTCAAAAATAGAAATAGCGGAAACTTTGTCACGGTCTAAAGGCTTAAAAGTCAAGAAAATTCGAAATTCATTGTTCTTCTTTTTCTTTATTTTTATTCATAAAATTAAATGACACCACCGTGTCGCGTCTATCGTTTGCAACGATCCTTGAAAATTTCACGTAACTTGTCCCACAGTTGCGCCTGGGACACAATGACAATGTAGAATACGTCGTTGTATCAATACTTACCGATAGGCATGTTAATTAACGATTTTTTCTCTTCACACATATTTCAATGATTTTGCTCAAAAATAAAAATAGCGGAAACTTTGACACAGTCTAAAGGCTTAAAAGTCAAGAAAATTCGAGATTCATAACAATGAACAAGGAAGAACACTTCCTTTTCTTTACTATTAATAATAAAATTAAATGGCATCACCGTGTCGCGTCTATCGTTTGCAACGATCCCTGAAAATTTCACGTAACTTGTCCCACAGTTCCACCTGGGACACAATGACAATGTAGAATAACGTTGAGAAATTCAACGAAACATATACCTGCCTTATGCTTGTACAATTTGCCAAGAGTAATCAAAAATCCTTACTTACATTTGGCTACACAATCTTGCAAACTGGTACCAACCAATTCGACCGTAAGACAACTGTCAAATCGAATCTGGTATATTTTAATTAAAACAGTTTCCTATGCCAGTAGAGTGGTACCGACTGACGTCGGGCAGTAAACCGGAATTTATAGTCAGACAAGAGAAATTAAGTAGATCTTTATCGGTGAAAGAAAATTTTCTTTTAGACTATGATTGCAGCTTGTCAACGACTAGCGCATGCCAATATATACATATACACACATAGCTATATCCGAGTAAGCACGTGTGTCCATGTGCATTTTTCAAATTGCACTTTGTACAGGAAGTGCAGCAGGTTCTACCATTAAGCAGTTTACGCTGCACTTGATGCTCGACGTATTTGTCATTTCAGGTGAAAACATTATTACTAGGATAAATATAGCTAATAAACAATAATACCCATACGTGTAATATTTAACTGCAGTTGATATACGGATAACATATATATATATATATATAATATATATATAGTAATAATTATATAATTAAAAATTGACCAACCATCCATAAGACAAAAAGCTAACAATTATTGTAGTTAATTAAAAAATGATTATATATCATAGTTAATTATAAGAATACAGTGACGTAAATGCGAATACAGAACTTTTAGATCTCAGGTAATAAAAATGAATCGCCCGTATCGCGTAGGTCGGGACAAGCCGATTGATCGTCGCGATAGCCAACTTGAGTTACCGATCGAAAGTTTAGTGAGTTGTTTGAAATTACGCAAATGGCTTGAACTAGATTTTGAGCCACGTCCATTTTCGGTTTGCGTCAGCTTCCCTCTACGTGTAGCAAGTATATAGAGGATACGAGAAACCAGCTGGACAATCTCTGTTTTTTTTTTTTTTTTTTTCGCAATTCGTAATTAACATTCGCCAAATGCAATTCCGTTATGTATGAATTTCTCAAAATCGCACAGCACGTCGGCCCAAGTCCAACGATGGAAAGCGTCGCTCACGTGTGAACGCAGCTTGGTCCCCTATTTATATTTAAATCTCATTCTAATTCCTCGGCTGAGTTTCCAACGGCAGTTTTCGCAAGTGCGGCGCACCGATCGCGACTAATTCGTTCCGTGGGAAATGACGGCTAATGACTCTTTAGAATCCATGGAAATTCCCAATTTGGTCATACACTTCTCACAACCCAATTACAACGGTATGTCGGTTATTACTATTACAACTATGTATATGGGTTTGTATATCTATATATGCACGTATAGATATGTATACTTTTTGTGTATACGAATATATTATCCTGTACAAGCATCTTTGATAAGGAAATGTCTGTCACTTTTGTTTCTATGTCTGACGTGACAATGATGACGTCACTCAAATTTGTATTGATTATATATAATATATAGTTCCGAGGTAACACGGAACAACACCTCTGTTAAGGCTTCACGAGTTCTCGTAGCTTGACGATAAAAACTTGATTAATCTTCGCATCCTTGATTGCTTTAGATTATGGTACGTTACGTGGAATCCGGTCGTTGCCATTAAGTTGGCGGCACTGGTATTTTCTTCATTAACGGAGGAAGCTCTAGTTGTTTACTATGTATGGAAATCATGGAAATCCAGGATTGGCGTTTCAAGACGAGTTCAGGCGCGGAAGAGTTTTCTGCAGATGCCTGATGCATTTTTATCAATAAAAGGGAAAGGTACATTTTTCACGTTACTCTTATCGTTATCGTTGTGGGACAATTGATGGATGGAAATTTACGGGTGTTTAATTAAATGAATATAATTATTGATTGATGATACGAAATTTGTTTTTTTTTTTTTATTTCATGTGGAAAGAAAATATCAATTTGGTGCATCTTCCAGCATGATGCTTGTGTGCAGTTTTAATTGAGTACCTTTTGTTAATGCACAGTTAACTGGCTTAATGGTAATAGCGTGCAATTACGAGAAGCAGAGTTGCGAATAATTTGTTCGTGAGAATGGGAGTCGATAAGGAAATACATATAGCGACTATTTCACATATGCTCCGATGTGTGTGGAGTTGCCGTGTCAAGGGGCAATTGGGATACCGAACTTTGGAATTGTGATTTATTTTATAATTATCCTTGACTCTTATCTTTTCGATTTTTCCTGTCTGCAGGAAGACCCCTTGTCTTGAATTTTGCAATTCATGTGCAAAAAGTAATGTCGATCATCTATCGGATGATTGTGGGTAAATTTATGACTTTTGAAATCGGTATGTTTTATTGTTCTAAGAACAATTGCGATTCTTTATTTATTTTTGCACTTTTCTTTGGGCCATTTATTATTGGGCTCAGTTTCAGGTTGACATTAGTCTAGTCGTCACCGCCCGTCATGACTTCCATGAATTCTGAAAATTGCACGTGGTTGGGTTTTATTATTTTTTTGAGGTAAAATTTTGGTTGATCAATAAATTTTTGCATTGTTATTAAAATCATATAATTATTTACCGTCAAAGTCAAGAGTACCCGAACCGTCAGCGTCAATTTCTTCGATCATCAAGTCCAATTCTTCCGGCGACAACTTGTCGTCGAGCTCGTGCAAAATGTCGCGAAACACGTCAGTAGTTATGTAGCCATTTCCTTCTTTGTCGTAAAGACGAAAAGCTTCTCGTAATTCTTGTTGCATCGCTTCCGTGTCTTCTTCAACCAAAAATCTTGCTGCCAGCGTACAAAATTCTTCGAATTCAAGCTCCCCGGAGCCTGCGAAGAGGAAGGTTATTTTTTGGAAAATTTTTTTTTTATCAATTCCAAAATTTCATACCATCCTCATCGACCTCGGAAATAATTTCTTGAAGAGTGGATTCACTGAGTTCGTGGCCAAGCATAGTTAAAATAGTGCCAACCATGTCAGTGCCGATGCAACCCTTTTTGCCTTGGTCGAAAGCATCGAAAGCTTTTTTGAGCACTAAATATTAAAAACGAAAGATTCATTAGTGCTTTGAAGAAATAGAAAAAAGAAAATTTTTGAAATCGGTAATTTATTAAATCGTATCTAACTCACGCACGATCTGATCCTTGGTAAGATCATCCTAGAATTACGAGAAATTACAAAAAAATTTTTTTTTTGTATTTTCACTTTTATTTCATTGGTTTAAGTTATCACGATTTTTTTTGACACTCACCATTTTTTGGAATTATTTTTGTTTTTTCAACCAACGGTACTATTGTTCTTGTAACACGGCAAAACTCGGTTCAGCTTTCGACCAGCACTGCTCGTAGACTTGAGCTTTAAGCGTTAAAGACTATTCGCCTGGCACGCGAATTAATAGATAAAATGCGAATCTAGCGGTTTTCAAAGTTCCCCTACCTTAAAATCCCTAACTCGTTTCCAACAACGTGATCATAAAGCGCCGAGACGTCTAAAAGAATTTTTAAAGCTCGACTTTAAAATAGCGTAACGAGCGAACAAGAATTGGCCGTTGAAAAGCAGGCATCTCGAATTGCCACGAGCCTTGGCATAATTATTAGGATCGTTAGAAGAGATTGATTAGATTTATTTTTCATCCTCTTTATCCTCAATTCTACTACAAAGCTCCTTTGAGTCATCACAATAATTACGAATTAGCTCACAGGCTTCTAATGACTCTGAAGACGCAAATTGATAAGGATAAAAATAACGAGATTCTTTTTTTACAATATATTCATAAATATTAATTAACAAATAACATATTCTTATGAATTATGAACATTTTAATTATACATTTGAATATGACTCGCATGGAATTGCACAACAATGATTGACCAATCGTTCTTACTAATTACGAATAAAATGTTTCATCTACATTTTTACATAGTGCGAATCTCATTAAGCTTCTTGTACTCCACGATGCTTCACTGAGAAACAATGCAAATATAACAATGATTGTCATTGAGATTATATGGCATTTAATCAGTCTCTCACGATTTCTAATATTTCATATTGTAAATAATAATAAAATTATTTCTCATGGTATTCCTTGATTTTGAGGAATTTTTTTTATTATCATATTCACTTCCGTCATCGAAGTTCCATACGAGGATGACGATCACTCTCCCGTCATGACGGCCATGAATTCTATTGAAAAAAAAAACAAACTTAACGTCATTTCGATTAACGAACGATCCTAACTAATTAATCAACTGCCAATTATTAAATTGGCTCTCACACGAAAAATTAATGATGAAATTTTAATAAATCATTAATTAAATTTTACCTTCGAAGTCCAAAGTTCCCGAACCGTCAGCGTCAATTTCTTCGATCATCAAGTCCAATTCTTCTGGTGATATTTGGTCATCGAGCTCGTGGAGAATATCGCGAAATACATCAGTCGTGATGTAGCCATTTCCTTCCTTATCATAAAGCCTAAAAGCTTCTCTAAGCTCCTGTTCCATAGCCTCTGTATCTTCCTCGACCAAAAATCTCGAAGCCAAGATACAAAATTCCTCGAATTCCAATTCTCCAGATCCTGATGAAAAAATTGGTTACAAATTTTTATTTTTATTTTATCAATTCAAAATTCATTCCATTTTTTTTACGATTCTTACCATCTTCGTCTATTTCCGAAATAATCTCTTTCAACGTATCTTCACTGAGCTCGTGTCCAAGCATACCAAGAATTGTACCAATCATCTCAGTACCTATGCATCCTTTTTTCTCGTGATCAAATGCATCGAAGGCTACTTTCAATTCTGTACAATTTTTACAATTAATTAACATTATAAAATTGCATAATTATAATCAAAGATACTCACGAGCAACTTGTTCCTTATCGAGACCATCCTAAGGATGGGAAAGAAAAAAAGATGAAAAATGAAAAAAAAAAAATTCATTATACATTAAAAGATAAAAAAAAATGATTGTAAAAAAATTTTTCAATTTACCATGGCGACGAAAAAACTAATTAATCGATCCAAACGTATCGTGAATCCGTTAACGAATGACTAATCAATCAATGCAACAGTCTAATTTAAAGAAATGATGGAACATCCTATGTGACATTGTTCTAGTAGATTAGAATGATAAACAAGGCTAATCTATACCCAATAAAGAAAGATTTATCGATCGCACACTAGTCAACCTCTATATCGATCATTGGACGATTTTCGAATCGTCCATAGATATTATCGATCATCAATTAGAAATTTGATCAACAGCCAATAACCGATCGTTCTTAATCAGTCGAAGGTAAAATTACTGCAGTTTACAATTTATTAAAATTATTGCAGTTGCATTCGTCATTACGTCACCAATTCATCAGTCACGCCACTCGAAAATCCTAAAACAATCATTTTGACCCATATTCAAATTTCGTAACGATCTACAAGCACAGTAATAAAGATCGAGAAAACATCAAAGGTCCTACTCGAACATGACGTTCGAGTTGTCAACATCCACGTGTTAAATGTTTCCGCAAGTCAAACGTCATTTTTGACAGGAACAACAAGCTCCACGTGCATTTCACTAATGATCTTTCATACGCGTTAAAGTCGTACTTAGATTTTCTCTGAATATGTTCAGGAGTCCATTGGCAATGGCACAATCTTAAATTTTGGCTACCAGCCGAAATCCGTACAGTCACTCCTAAGATGGCTCTACCCGATGGACCAAAGTGTTTTATTATTAGACAGCTCAATGTATAATTACAAAGCCCGGTAGCAGCCATTATATATAGATTTTATCTATTGTCTATTAAAATATGCTCTGCTATACTCCACTGCTATACAAATACAAAAACTATAGTATATAATTCATTAGAAATCTATACTCTACAGTGTTTCCGGTTATTATTATAGCAGCATATACTTTAGCATACGACTATACCATAGTACGTGGTAAATGGCAATAAAATCAATAATTGATTGATCAATAATTTTTATACGATTCTAAAAGTACTACTCGTATAATAATACATGACATCTTTTTTTTTCTTTCGACCGATATTTTTTTACATCAAACGAATCGACTTAGCCGCGCGAATGATGGTTGTAAAAATTCACTGCTGGCTTCGGTATTGATTGATTTAAGAGGCGGGTATCACTTTAGGCGGTATCGTCTTGGTTATCGCCTTGGGGCTTTGGCAGAAGTTTAGAAGAAGTGGGGTGCTTCTTTTTTTTTCTTCCTTTTTTTTACGCCTTCACGCAAATCGTTCCTCACGATATAGGGACGTGTTACGATTGTTGAAAAATGCATTTACTTTTTTTATTATTATTTTTTTTGTGCCATCCGCACGAGCCTCGTGTAACTTTGACTCGTTACAGTAATTTAAGGAACCACGTGATATATTAATATCGCAGGAATTTTATAAAGGGATATTATGCATAAATAAAACGGATGGGGATAACGAAAATTATTATTACATTTAATTATACCTTTCGTACTTATTGTCACTTGTAATAAAAATACATAGAAAAAAGTTGACAGGCCTTGCGATGCAATTTGAGAAAATTTGGTGTCTCTTGATGACATTAAAAAAAAAAAAATAATTTTGTCGTTCAACAGACGCGAACTTAGTATCGTTCGAAAATAATTTTAATACATTGCAAATAATTTTTTGAATTTTACTTAATTTTACTTGATTCCTCATTAACCCGTCATGACTTCCATGAATTCTGTAAAAATGAAAAATGATAAGGATTTATATATTTTTTTGAAATTCTTTTTTATATATATGCGTTTACCTTCGAAGTCCAAAGTACCCGAACCATCAGCATCAATTTCCTCAATCATCATGTCCAACTCCTCGGGCGACAATTTGTCGTCAAGTTCGTGAAGAATGTCGCGAAATACATCTGTAGTTATATAACCATTGCCTTCCTTATCATAGAGACGAAAAGCTTCGCGCAATTCTTGTTCCATGGCTTCGGTGTCCTGATCCTCTTCCAGGAATCGTGAGGCGAGCATGCAAAATTCTTCGAATCTCAGCTCGCCAGTGCCTGAGAAATATGATTAATTTTTGGAGTACGTTATAAAAATAATAATCACACGCAAGATAAGAACGGGCACGTGAAATCTTAATTTTTGATAAGAAAAATTTTTATCACCTGCAGTATCAACTTCTGCTATAATTTCTGTCAACGTATCCTCCATCAGCTCGTGTCCCAGCATCCCTAAGATCGTACCAATCATGTCCGTGCTGATGCAACCCTTTTTCTCGTGATCGAAGGCATCGAAAGCCATTTTGAGATCTGTCAATGTATTATAAAAAATTATTAAAATAAAATAAAAAAAGTTTCTGATCAATAAAAAATCTGTTATCACTCACGAGCAATTTGTTCCTTGCTCAGATCATCCTGTAATGTCGATAATTAAATCACTTTGATTAATTAAGTCACGTGTAATATTTTTATATCTTTTTATTAATTATAACTCATTTACCATTGTTGCGTAAATTAATTACGACGTCAATCTTCCACTAAATGATCTCCGACGTATCAAGTGATTAGACGACGACGAGTTCTTCTCTGATACCGCGACTGATCAACGTTAGCCGTTACGTTTAAAAAGGCCGATTCTTTCTAATAGATTTCGGAGCCGTTAAAACGTCACCCAGCATCCGATGGACCAATTAGTCATTGGATCAATGTATGCAATCCGACATTCCTCGAGGTGGCAATAGATCATCGCCAAAGATCTGTCATCGATCATACGCTATAAAAAGATTTTTAATCGATTGCCACGTTCGATCGTTCGTTATCAGTGCAATCAAATAGATATCAGCGTATGAATGCTAATGATGCCTTTAATTACCGAATAATGACATTTTGATGATTTTCCTGACAAATGAAAAAAAAAAAAACAAAAAAAAGTTCCTTAATAATTGAACATTTTTTATTTTCCTAAGTCAAAAATATTTGAAAAAAAAATTATTGGCATCGATTTCAAAAGAATTCAATGCTATTAATATCCAATTGCTTTGTTGCTATTCTCGACAATCGTCGACTCCCCGATCGAAATCAATTGTATCGATTGTTCTATGTTAAAAAATAAATTACCACCGCGGTAACGCTCAAGTCGTTTAATCTTCATGGTTGGTACCTTTTATAGAATTATAGTCGATTGCCAAAAGTTCCCAAAAGTGTCTAATGCTCGTCTGGCAGCAGTCTGCAGCCTTGATAGACATAAAGCGAATCTCTTAGCCAATAAGATAACGCATCGATGTACTCGGCAAAAGTTGCTGCTCGGCAGATATAAATAGCTGTCACTGTACTTCAATCTAATTACAACGGTACGACTCGCTCCCGAGTATCAACAGCCGAAAAATTATCGCGAATAATTTTTCCCGTTTATCATTGGCCATTCACCCTTTATTATTATCTCTTACATCTCGCGAAACGATCTCACGTATTTTTCTGCAAGTGCAAAACTACCGCGTGCAATCATTACTTTACGTGAAACGAACTCTAGGCGTTATCGTTCTTTTAACAGCCGTCATAAAATCTTTACGAGCGCGTATAAAGGGGAGTTCACAATAAGGAAAAAAAAAAAACATTTATATAATTCATCGAACATATATATTGTTTAATTTTCGAAAATTAAAAAAAAAAGGAGATTCAAAATTTTCATTACACTAATATCACAGCATCATTTCCATTTCCGTATAATTAATTAAAATTATAATTGCTTAATATATATCCGAGGAATTTTCGTGAGATCATTGAACGGTTCAATGATTTAGATATTTTTCATTCATCATCGATCAAACCTTCCTGATTTCTTTTTTCGTCTCTGGCCGAGTCCACATTGAGCGACAACGACGGTATCACGCCGTGCTTAGGATGAGGCGGAAGCGGCGGCGGCACCTGGACTTCCTTGAAGCTCAATTTCTTCCTGATCCTTCCGATCCTCCAGGACATCAATTGACCCACGGTAGGTTCAATACCGGAAACGTAACTGGTACCGCTGCTGTGAGAACTGACACCGGAACCATTGGAATCCTTTCTGATCAAGGGTCTCTGTTGTCCAATGGGAGTTATATACCCGGTGGTGCGAAACGTTTCGGAATAATTCGAAACGTTCAAAACCTTGCTAGTCCTACGTGAACTAATCTGTAACCCTTCCGGAAGTACGATTGCGTCTGCCGTTCTGTGTCTGACGACCATGACGCGTTTGCTGCCGCGCAAAAGAGCTGGATTTTTCCTGATAACGAAAAAAGACAAGAGCGCACCCAAGATGGAAAAAGATATGACGAGCACTGATAACAGAAGGATCACCGTGACCTTATCGCCATTGGTCAGCCAGACTCTTGATTCGTAAGTGGGTTTTGTCATTAGAGGTAAACAATTGAATGGGGATGGAATTTTTTCGTCTTTTACCAAAAGACATATAACGTATGAGCTTCCTGGCTGAAGATTCGAGACGACGTAGGAGCTTTTAAGGTTTTTGACACATTTAACAAATTCCATAAGCGACTCGTTCGTATACGTCGTTTTGCTCTCGTACCAGATCAGTGTGAACGTTGCGTCGTTTGACGTCAAATTTATTAATACCGTATAGTCGTCCATTTGTTTTATCGAAAATTCTGGATATCTCGATTTAAATTCGTAATCCACCGTGGATAACAATAATCTCGAATTACTTCGCCAGTCGGATAAATCTTGGCAGATCAATCTCACCATATTTGGCTCTATTTGTATTTCGGTTGTTGGGTTTGTTGTTGTTGGGTCTGCCGGAAGTTGAGAAATCGTTGTGCTACCTTGTGAAAATGTCATAGACGGATCTTTCGTCGTTTCCGGTGGGACTACTGGAACTTGACTCGTTGAAATTTCGCAAAATGTCGCGTCGACGAATGACTTATCAGTGTTACGTAACGGCGTCTGACAGTTTGGAATTGCGTGAAAAATATTTGGATTATCCGCAATGAAATTTTTAATCCACTCGAGCTCGCAGTCGCAATTCCAAGGATTATCGTGGATTGTTAATTTGAATTTTTTATTGTAATTTAGTATGTTGTTTAAAAGTACTTTGGACAACGTTGTGATCTTGTTGTTGTTCAGATTGATCTGACGTATCGATTTGGCAAACGGGACGAATGAGCTTTCGTCGATTTTAGTGATTTCCGATCGATCCATGTATAACGATTGTACGTTCGGTATCCCCTGAAATGTGACTGATGATATTTTGCGAATTGAATTGTCCCTTATCGATAATATTTGCAATTTTGGCAGATGCGTCTTTCCTGTCAGATTGTGCAAGACTTTCGCGTCGTATATCGATTGATCCAGTTGCAGACTTTGCAAAGTTTTTCCAACGTATTTCAGTAAATTCGGATCGGCTTGAGTTATACGATTTTCGCGAATCGATAACGACTGCAGATTCGAGAAATTGCGAAAAATCAATTTTCGAAACGATTCAATATTATTTTTCGTGATGGACAGACTAGTTAAATCGTTGAATATTTTTTTCGAAAATGCATTTTCATCGATTTCGGTCAATCGACAATTTTCAAAAGTCAATTCGCTCAGTTTTATCTCAATTTTTAACCAGGACTCGTGTAATTTATTTTCTGGAAATGTGCTGTTCACAAATTTCAGTCTCAGCACCGTGTTGAAATTCGCACATATTTTCTGCAAACGAAAATATAAATTAAAAAAAAATTCGTCACGTCAATCAATAAACTAACGATCTCGATTTACAAATACATCGATTACCCTCGATCAGAAATAATGTATTGCTAAAATTTAAAAAAAAATGAAAATATATAAAAATAAAAAAATTCATTACTTTGTAAACCGTATCAATAAATTTTCCTGCAATTTTTCCAGCATCCATATTACCCGGTACAGAATTGCACGTAACAGTACCGCAGCTTTCGATCGAGCAATAAATCTTCGGCTCGACCAACAAATTCGCACTGAATCTTCCCTCGAGCAAATTTTTCCCACCATATTCATAATTTTCCACACTATTGACAAAAATCGCTTCACTCGGCAGATTTGGAAATGCATCACAACACCAAATCACTAAAACATGTGTACCAAGTGCAACGAGCAGCAGACACATGATGCAGCTAAGTATGCACCTGGAAAAAATTATTAAAAAAATTTTTTTCAAATATACATTATCAATCGTTATAACAAAACAATATGAAAATGATAAAAAAATTGACGAATTATCAAATCACTTAAATAATTAAAAAAAAAAAAAGGTCAACCGGATACTGACCTGCACCAAAAGTGACCTTTACTTTCACGCAATATAATTTCCTCTCTATATTTTTCTGGCATCACGACTCCTGGCCGATACGACATGTTCGTCCAGTAAGGATCACAAACATCTGCCAGTAGGTGAACGATAACGTTAACGTAACTTTTGCGTTAGCGTCGAGAACTCGATCGGCGGCTTAACACACATTAGGATCGCACACAGATCCGTTCAGTACGGATTAAAGTTGCCATGTGCACGTAGATATAAGTATTCATGATTAATCACAAATCCATATGGAATCAGTGCCTCGTAGGGTATCGATTTACGTATAGAAAAAAAATGCATTTTTTCGCATTTTTCAAAAAAAAAAAAAAAAAAAAAATGAAAAAATTTCCAGATTAAATTCACAGTGGACGTCAATCTAAACGAAATTCGTTCAAAAGGGGAATTCCAAACGAAAAATTTCAAATTGTTTCCAATTCCAAACCTCATCCATTTTTTTATCTAATCATAAAATGCAGAAAGTTCGACATAATCGACCAGCGACTTCCTCGTCTGCTCAAGCTTATCGAGCTTACGACTCGTAATTTTCATTACGACGATAAGTTTATTAATTTTTGTACCATTAAATGCACTAGTGAATCTTCATCTAATTAAAAAAAAATTATTAGATACTTTTTAACAAAAATTATCGAGTATAAACATTGTCAAAAAAAGTAATACAAAAAAATTCTTATCAATAAAAAAATGACATCCTGCACGTGGCATTGACAATGGAACCAAGTGTAGCCAGATGGCTGTTGCTAGTTGCATTGACATTGATAATGAGTATTACGTACAGTGCTTGAGCTTGCAATGCTGATAAGACTTATTCTGTTTAATTAAAGGTTGATTGACGTTGATTCATCGAAAATACAAAAAAATTTTGTAACGTAAACGAAATAATTGACACGTGCACGATAACGCGTGTAAAAAAAATAAAAATTAATCAAGATGCGTATAATTAATTTTTATTCGGTTCAAAGTACGACATATACATATTATTAATTAACGACATAATAAACAATGACATATAGATATTAGAATCTGAATAGGTGTGACACGTGTACTCGAATTATAGATACGCGAAGAAATAGTCGTTGATATATGTAATAATAATAATAATAATAACAACAACGTATATCAGTAATCGCATTATAATAATATAATAATTATACAATATTTATTGACATATACATATACGTGTCTTATCGATATATCTCGTGTCTTCTCACGACTCTCGTATATTAATATATTCATTTATATAACATCGATACAACTTTAGGCATATACACATATATTGATATAACATTGTACAATCACGACCTTAGCATAAAAAGACGAATAAACATGAAAAGAATTGAAGGGCATATTTTTTTATAGATTTTTCAAAAAAAAAAATCATTTTTTATTTCTTTGTAATGATCTAATCGTGACTTCCCCCCCCCCCCCCCTCAACGTATCCTCCAAAGCATTTCTTTCCTAATGAAGCACATTCAAAATGCGTTCTGATGTGCAGATTTCTTCTTTCTTTTTCAAAATTAAAAAAAAATTGCTCGAACACCGTAATTTCTTTTCTTTTTGACACGTCAGAGGGACACGTTCCTATCGCAAGACTGTGAATGGGACTTCTAATCGTCGTTACTAATACAAGCTAGAAAAGATGATGGACTGTAGGTAGTTTAGGTAAGTAAGGTAGCTGCCGGGGCTGACTCGTCGGAAGCGCCGGCAACGATCTGACACTGTAAGAGACTGTACAAAAATACCGCTTATTAATTAGTTATAATAAAATTGACGCACCCGACGAGTATCCCACCCGGCAATAGATATGTCTCGACATGGTTCATGGGGGATCGCCTAGAGCCAGTCTACCGGCTCGACGATCGCGCCCTTTAAATCTCTCACTTATCAGCTATAAAAAACGTACTAAGGATCCAATTCTAATAACGCACCTAAACGCCTAGAGTGCCTCGCCTTAATAATTTCTGCACAACGAAAGCATCGCCGTATGCCGGTGATATAGCTTTTATTTGTCTTTTTTTTTTATTTTCGTACTAGCACTCGTGGGCTTTTTTTTTTATTTTTATAATATTTTTTTACTCAGATTCCGACAGCCAAGTTGCACCGACCGATCGGAAATATATTTTACTGATCTTGCCGATCCGCTCAATCATTTATCCTGCGGCAAGATCAGATTGGGTGTTACGAATATGCCGCTTGCGCACCCTGAGCTTGTAATAGGGCCTGCCGAGAGTCGCATTTGGCGTATGTCGATTTTGAAAATTATTATATAGTTTGGTACATGATCGACGGGAAATTTTGCTAATGATCTATAAGAGTCGATGAGAAATTAATTTACAAAATTTCTAATACGGTACGTGCAACTTGGATGGGGATTGATTGTTTATTCGATTGCTTTATTTAAAAAAAAAAAAAAACATTCAAGTACGCATTAATTTATGTATATGCGTGTATGTATAATATATATTATATATGTATGTATAACGTACGTGTAGATATTAACAAATAAATTCTCTTAAATTCTCATGCTCGCAAAGATATGTATGCACGTGATGTGTGTTTAGTGGTTTTGCATTGGCTAAGCCATCGATGCGTGTAATAATAATTAGTTTAATTTAAAAGGACAAATTTTGAGGTTACAAATGATATGTAACACGCGTCCAGGACGATTCGTCTTGATCGCGAATAATGATCTTGGAGATCAAGAGAATATCCTGTTGGAAGCAGTGTGACAAGGATATCAGGGAAGCAGGTGAAGGATTCGTAAATTTCCTGAATATCATTAGGATCCGTGATCTTTATCGAAGGGTTCGATCAAAATCGATTCGATTGATTCGTATATTATTCTTTCGTTATTTTCAATTTTTTACTAATCTCTGTCTCGCTCTTATATCCAGTTATCTGTCTTTCTCTCTCTCTCTCTCTCTCTCGAGCCACATCTAAAAATTTCTCACGCCAATTTTATCCCACGATGACCCAGCGTCATCTTAAATCGCTCCTCTTATCCGTTATCTATATTAAATTTAATTATCTTATACAGCCGTGGTAACCCTGACCACGATGAACTTAGATCTAAATTATTTTAGTTAATTTAAATTAATTATCTAATCGCATTACTCTTATTGATGAAACGTAGAAACGTGATGCTGGATACACGTGGTAGCGTTTTTGTTATTCGATAATTTTGCACGTGCGAAATTTTCATTTCCCTAGCAGCGCGAGGGTGGGGAAAATTTTTCGAAACTTTTTTTTTTTAATGTAAATCTTTACAGATTTGCACGGCAGGTTGTTCGGTACGTGACGGAGTGATGTGTCAAATTTCTTTTTTTTTTTTTGTTGGATTATCAAAATTCATTCTTAGTGCTCCTGACGCGGTATGAATGCAATTTTGCTCTTGACATTGCACAATTGCATTTTTGCACTACTTTGCTCCTACGTATGATCGTTCGCACGTAATACGTCGAAGGAGGCTAGGAGGTTAACACTTGTTGTCAGCTATCTCAAAAGCAACCAATGAAGCAGATTGGCTTTGACAAGTGTCGGCTTCCTGTTGAGGACATTAGGAGTCATCACAAGTCATTACGTCGTTTCAGGCATTGCAGTCTGAATAAGCGCAGAGTTCATTCAAGCGATTCTCAAGAAAAAGTGTCGAGCGATCAATTGCGCGATTATAAGAGCGCGACGTGTATGTTTGTGCAAAAAAGTTCGGACTGGATTTTTGAAAAATAATTTTTTCATTATCGAATTTTCGGATTAAACTTATTTATTGTTCACCAGAATCGAACAAACCTGCCGTGCGAAATTTTTTTTACATCTAATTGATCACCCTTTTTTTTTCAAAATTGGTTTTTTTTTTATTCTCACATTCCTTTTTAGAAATCAACTGATATGTATTACTGTATTAACTTCTGACGTGAAACGAACGGTTTTAGACTATTTCGAAATTCCGATCGTTTCACGCGACGAGCTTGCGCTCTTTCGAGAAAGATTGATAAATATATTTTCAAAATTCTTGGCAACACTTTTGATATGTATTGTTTGGTGAACAAAGCTCGGCCGCGTCGCGACGATCCTCTCAAACGATCGTCGAGAACGCCATTTTTTTTTTTTTTTTTTTCTTATTGAAAGATATTGGATCGATAATCGAGAATGATCCGTACAAAGGATCGATAGGTCTCTCTCGAAGATCCGTGAATAAATATTCATAGGAAAGAAATTGCGAATAATAAAAAAAAAATGATAAAAAAAGAGAAAAGTCAATGCATTATACTCGATAGATAACAAATGATAAGGGAGAAAAACTAAACGTCGTATAATCTCGCGTAAGGGACATATCGATAGTCAAAGAAAAATGGCGACGATTTTTGTACAAAAGTATACTGTAAAAAAAAAATAAAAATATTCATTCCCGATCGATTTTACTATCAGTCGTGAAATCTTTATTAGAAACTAAACGTATCTAAACGTAATTTAATTTTCGCATAAAACGCCATTCGCACCTGGAATATATTTCCACTTGTATATTCGCGTGTAAATAGAACTTTTGACTTTCTTGATCTTTACTTTCTTTCGTTACTTTCTTTTTCTTTTTTACATAAACAACCATGATCATCCGATACGCATTAAAGTTGCATTCCGATCGAGCTCATCCGAGATGCTGAAAAGATCCCAGGACGTGCATTGAAAAGCTCCATCGTCCATCGAGTGCCTTATGGCAGTTTACAACAGAGCGGCAGTCCCAGCAAGCGCAAGAAAATGAAGACTCAGCGTACAGAACGTAGCATCTCCTGCTGACGAAGTCCTTTCGGCATTTTTACCCACGCAGCCCATCCTCTCCAATGGTATATTTTGAACTGAATATTCTCTGTGCTCGTTCACCATCGTACAGACGGTCCTCTTCTTGGACATCATCTCGTCATCCTTATCACGAAGATTTTTCAACCATGCAGCGAACCATCTTAATTCGCAATCGCATACCAGAGGATTATCTATAAAAAAAAAATATTTTTGATTTTGATAATTAAAAAATCCAATTTTATCAACCCAATAAAAAAACGTACCGGTGATATCGATCATCTTCAATGTATCCACTATGTTCTCCGTAACGTCCTCAGGTATGTGAACCAATTTATTATTCTGCAGATTCAACGACTCCAGGGAGCTGAGAGACTCGAAGATCATCGGCGGGAGGACCTTGATCCTGAAATGCAATTTCCGCTTTAGACAGTTTCGATAGGTCGTCATGTGAATTATTAACGAGTAAATAAAAAACTAGATAAGAATTTTTCATAAAGAATAGTAAACGATAAGCGAAAATGATCTTGCATCGAATAAATAGGCTGGTTTGATAAAAATTCTTAATATACATAAATTTTGTCAAATATCCTCGCACGAATGTTTTCTTTTGGAAAAATCCTTGTTCTCACAATCTTATCTAAACTTTATTCTCAGCGAAACTAAACCAAAACGAAACTCCCATCTGCCATTTCGCTCGAAACGAATCGACTTCCGCTATTCTTGTCTTCGCCTCACGTAGCCACACGTGTTCCGGCTACACGTATCCTACCGTAAGTAACTACTTGTGCGATGGGCTGGTTCTCATCGTAAACTAAACTCTCTACGTCGCTATGAGGAGAAAATATTTGCGACAGTAGCTTAATGTTGAGGACTCGTGCGAATTACTGCACGGGGAATACCCGGTGACGGACCGGAAGGATTTCAAAAGGTCGAATTGCCACCACGAAATACTAAAGTTTTACCATAAATTCGTTAAAATGTCTCGCGAGACATTTTCTTCGGGTACCTTTGTTCCTCTTGGTTCTCAAATAAAATGGCCCGTGCGAGCTTTTACAAAATTACAAGGTCTTGCAGAGATACTGAGAATTTTGACAGCGCCCCCGCAATGTCTGTATGACGTTAAAATTCGAATCGAAATTCTATTTATAGCATTGCTCGACGCATTCATATTTCCCTAGACTTATTTCAATCTCTCGGTAGAAATATAACACAAAGAGAAAGCTTCGTTAGGGAAGTTTTCAAAGTTGCGATTGAATTTTTTTTTTACAAAATCACGATAGCAGCACAGAGAAGGTTCTGGCGTTTTTTGAAGAAGCTTCAAAGTTTTTACAGAAATTCAAGTCGAATGATAAATAAGTCGCAGTATACGTTTTCGCCCGATTACGCATAGAACTTTGTCCAGCCGAAGGCGAAGGCAAGCGCGGGAAATACAAAGTTTCGTTTGAACGGTAATCGCGTTATGAGACCAGGAAAGATTTTAAAAGTTGGAGGTAAATTTGAAATTTCTTATTCTAAGGGATGAAATAGAAAAAAAGGGGAAATTAATTATTACAGATTCTTCTGAAGATCAAGGAACGTGATGGAGTCTCCGTATCCCTTAAAGGCGTCGTCCGATAATACTGTTATATTGTTCGCACGCAACTGAAGATGACGGAGACGATGGAGACGTCGTAAAGCGTCGCTTGGCACCGCGTGCAAATTGTTATCACCCAGTCGAAGATATTGTAGATTTTCTGGAAAAAAATTAATTTTTTTTTACTTTTTTTTCTCTTTATTTATCGTTTTCAATGAGGTAGCTTATATAACGGGTGGTAGTTATATTTCATGGCAAAGATAGGTGGATCAATTTTAGGTTATGAACGCGTATAATTATTTTGACAAGGCAACGTGTGTGTTATCAAATTTGGTATTGTCCACGAGAAATATTAAACCTGAAAATAGAATTGATTACAAAAGACCGTAGGTAGATTGAAATATCGTAATTGGCGAATTTTTACGAGTACAAAGACAAAAAAAGAAATACTGAACTAGAATATAAAGAGCAAAAATAAAAACTGATAATTACGTTTTGTACACAACAAAATCCCTGGTACATGTCATACTTATTTCTGTTACGTAATCTTTTCGAATGGTTATTGTTATTATTGCGCCTTATCAAGTTGATTGTTACTCGAGAATATTTTTGAAAATTTTTCTTCAACGCTAGTAGTCATTGTCTCGAAAAAAAAAAATTTTTTTACCTGAAATTTACATACTGGCGATCAACTGACCTTTGCTAGCGGATACTCGGCAACCTATTATACAAATGGTTCACGTGGCCTTTCGGGACCTGAAAGACGTTTGCGCAAACGTGAGTTTGCGAATGTCTTTCGCATCTTTATTTCAGGTCCCGAGAGATAAATTTCCCGAATACGATGAACCGGAGTAACAGTGTACCGAAATTTCGTATTTAAATGCAAGTTACCGGTGCGACATACGAGACACGTAAATACAAGGGAAAAGTGCAAAAATGTACGAAAGTGCGAATTTAAATGTAAAATATTTAACATAAGATTTAATTGAATCATTACGAAATTGAATTGAATTTCGTACGCTAGATAGAGCAAACTAAAAAGATAACGATAAGCAATAAAATTAAACGATTATTCCATTGACCTTGAAAGTTTATAAATTTTCCATAAAACAAAATTATTTTTCCGATTTTTCTTTAATCCCCTACTCACCCTCCAATCCGATAAAAGCATCGGGATCCACGTGTGTAATTTGATTTCCATCAAGCTCGAGGGAGTTTAACTGCGTCAAGTGGGAGAACACACGAGCCGGAATTTCTCGTAGCTGATTGTGGGCCAGCCCTAACCAATCTAAGCTTTTTAATCCTGTGAAAAGATAAACCAGTTGAAAAAAGAAATCGACCTTTCATCGTACAGTTACATGAAAACAGGTTTGTCGTCCACCCCCTAGAGCGCCTAGGGGCTGTACAGCATTGTGTGCCATAAATAAGTAAAGGCGGCTTTACATGTGTCGTCTGAAATATAAATACGATCTATCCAATAGGTATATCATTATATCTATATATATATATATACATCTTTTTTTTCAATTATTATACCTTCCCTTATATACAAAAAAAAAATGGCAAACCTCTGCCATCGTTTTTTTTTAATTGGCAAATAATGACGTAAAAGAATCTCTCAAAACTGCAGGGAGTACTCTTCGACAAAGTTCTTACGACGCCATCCATGAAAACTGAAGATTAATGACCGCCTCATGGAAACTCGTTCACTTTATTTCTCTAATGCTATAATAATGACTGCAGCGACGAACCGTAAGGGAGCGAAGGGAAGGTTTCATTTATTATTGGCATTCGGCAGTGAATTTCTAATGGTTTTCAGTGACACCTTCCTTCTGACGCACATAACAAATACGGCAAAGAAACGAGGATGCCCCATTTAAGCGGAGACTTCAAAAGATTTCACTAGATAACCAAAAAGATTAGTCAATTCCCAATTCATTGCAGTAAGTATCCCACTGGAGCCATTTAAAGCCAGTAAGTTCTTTTCCGAAAGTCAAACTCGTACAATTTAACTTTCCTAGATTAAGTTTTTTTTTTTTTTTTTTTCCTTTATGCTGATTACTCGTGACTGTTTTTATACCAGGTCAAATGAACTCTTGGTATTTTCAAAATCTATAACAAAATTATTTCTATACTTCAAAATTATTATCGTACATATATGTATATAAAACTGTGTATACATATATGTTTCAAGTAGGGTAGTTTTCAGGACTTTTTACCTGTTGTATTGGAAAGTATTGGCAGTTACGAGGACACTTGGTGCTTAGCAGGAGAGTCCTGATAAAATTTATATACTTAAGGTATACTGTAAAAGCCATAAAGCGGCACACACACTGAATTTTCGAAAAAAATTCTTATGCGTGACAGACGAAATTGTGATGGGCTCAGAAATGGCCACGACAGGTTAGAGTAGGTTAGAACTAGAACGCCACATGTCCCCAGGTTTAGATTTTTTTTTTTTTAAACACATTTGCTTGCCATTGTGAACGCCGCACGTCCTCCTAACTACCCTTTGACAAGTTTATATATATATAATTTCTGACCGAAACAATGTGTATCCATTTCGTGTGTATCATATGTGTATCTATTCAGTATCGTGCTCGTACTGAATATCTATATATTGTGAAACAATTTTTATGATTGACTGTACAATTTTGGTGGGAAAAGTTTTTTGTATTCCATGCGCTCGTCCTATTTCCCGTTATACGTTCTTTGAAAGAAAGTCACCAAAATGGATTTACCTTGTTCGGTATACGTGCAACGGTAAATTCAACTTACCGAAGTACTTTACTTTTTTTCTTCATTTTTTATTTATTTTTTCAACCTTTCCTGTCAGGCACGTTTGTACGTACGATGGTAAAGCTACTGTCACACACAGTCCGTTCGCTATTCCTTTACCTGATTGATGATCGAAGGCCACGCCAAGCAACGCCTCAAAATACGTAGCTTAAGTGATACTGAGGATATTGGAGTCTTTTCAATTCCTAACAAATATTTGAATTTGATATTGGATACGAAAAAAGTAAGTTTTTTCGCGAGGGATATGAGAAAGAAAAAGGTGAAATAAAGTTACTCGCAGCGTCTCCTAATTTGCATGATTTCATTTATCCTCAGCACTCGAAGTTATTCGACTGCATATTGGAAAAGGAAAAACGGATTCGTAGAAGCTGGATTTTTATGAGCGAATCGAACTCAGAAGACAGAAATAAAGACGTCACCACCTTTCCTTCCTTTCTATACCCTGTATAGTTTCAGTAAAAAATTTTCAAATTTTCATTCAAATTAGTTTCACTATAAGATTCTTTTGGCGAAATATTCAACGATGAAATTCCTTCAAAGAAGCAACATGGCCGCGAGTCGTTTTACAATTTAGTATCATCATCCGAGTCTATTGATACTTGATATTTTTCTTATGGGAAACAACAAAGAAACTCTTTGATCTGCATTGATACATGCAGGTAAGTTATAACATATTTTTACCTTCAAAATCACCTTCCTGTATACGCGTGATCCTGTTCTCCTGTATCTCCAGTTTCTTCAACATGTTCAATGTGGATAAAGCGGAGGTTGGTATGCTTGTCAATTCATTTCCTCCAAGATTTAGTCGTTTGAGCTTGCGACTGGAATTAACGAGGAAGCATTAAATGGATCGAGCTTCAGAATACGTGTAAGAGCAGCCTAGTTACTCAAAGTGCAACGATTAACAATTCGCTAATTATACCAAGGCACGATATTATTCGATGCAGTTAAATCTTCCTTGGCGATACTGTGCATTAGCTGCAGTTGCAATTACAGCCAAGAGACAATACAATTCTAATCTTATCTACGAATACACTGCAAGCTGCATTCTGCTCCAGCAAGAACTATATAAATCTTGAGAATTAAAGAATTAATATTAATTTCTACCACCTCTGATATTTATCACGAATATACTGTAACTTGTTGTGAAAGTTAACTCGAATTGGGTATACACTTGAAAATTCAACTCACTTGTCCAGACCCTTGAAAGCGTCAGGTTCGATAACGGAGATCTTGTTTTCATAGAAACTGAGAATCTCCAGAGTGTCCAGACCTTCGAAAGCTCGTCCATGGAGGGCAGTAATTTTGTTATGGTTGAAGTTCAGAATGAGAAGATGATGCAAGGTCTTGAGTGCTGGCGAAGGAACGGCTGCCAGTGAATTTTGAGAGAGGTCCAGTTGCGTCAAGCTCTTTCCTGATGGAAGGTAAGACAAAATTGTCTACTCGGTCTGTACTTGACTTTATAAAAAAGAAATTCAACCACCAAGCTCACACTTGTTCAATGTTTCTTCTCATCGTCGCCTGAGCATTGATGATTTTTTATAGAACTTTTTTTTCTTTAATTTTATAATAATTTATTTTATACGATAAGCTATTTGATTTTATTATCATTTTATTCAATATTTACATACCTATAGAGCTAAGGGACGTTTCCTCCACCACTGCCAGGCTGCTGTTATGTATGGACAGATGATGAATGTCCAGACCAAGGAAAACAAAACTCTGGAGCTTTGGTAACGTGTTGTGCCTGAGCTTCAGGTAGAAAATAACAGCGTTCGAATTCTTCTTTAGGGCACTCATGGCGTTGCTGATGTGTGACGGATCCGTGAACTCGCAGAGGATGTCCAGGCCGTATTTCTTAACCGAGCATGAGCAAGGTGCGATGTCACCATGGGGCGGACAACGTTGGACCGTTTGGCCAAGGGTCGTCATCAGGAGTGCTATTATCCACGTTATTCGACATATTTCCAATCTGTTTCCCTTTACGCTCATTTTTTACAGCTCCTAATTTTCAGCCACTTTCTCACTTTCTTTTATACTTTTACTTTCTCTCTCTCTCTCTCTCTCTCTCTTTTTCTTTCTCCTTCGCTGTATCCTCGAAGCTGCCTTGTGTTAACACTTTATTTTTCACTCTCACTTCCGGTGCCTGCAGCCCGCTACTTCGACTCCACCCTGTTCATTGCCATTGTTCACTATTTTGCGGTGCGACTTTACACCGAATCTGCAAGATCAGGATCGAATGGATAGAATTAGTATGATTTTCTTACTGTTTCTAGTTCGTTATGATTAGAAAGACATATGTAAGTTATGACTATCGGGGGTTATCAAATATGATAATGACGGGCTTGACCTTTGAAACTAATATCGTTGCACAAGTATCGTTTGTATAATTTGTCAAAAAATACGTATTTAAATCGATGAAATAATTTTGAATAATGTTAAATATCTGATGAGCCATGAATAATATTTTGGGGTCGCACCTAATTTCGCACTTAGAGCCAACTTCTCGAGCGTTATAAAACTTTGATGAAAATCGTCCAAAGTTGTGATTCAGACTGTAATGTAGTATTACTAAAAATTTCAAAAAAAAAAAAAAAAAAAAAAAGAAAAAAAAGTAATATCTCACTTTTTAACAGTGATACAAGGAAAATTGCTTCATTCGTAAAAACTTCCCTCTGGTGTATGAAGTGGTAAAAAAAAAAGAAGAAAAAGAAAAAAAAATCCACTCCCTATTCCAAGACCATTAACCCACAAGGTACTTCCATTTTATCGTATTTTCTCCTTTTTCCCCTTTGTTTCACTTCTCCCAAATAACACTATTATCATCCAACACACACTAAAGCATCGCGGCACATTTTCAAAGGAAGTAACCTCGCCAAATTCTCGGAAAGAAAGGCAAAAGCGCCAAGGGAAAACTTCACTCCGGTTATCGCCGATATTCACGCGCACTCACATAATCGATAAGATCCTTTAACCGATATACGTGATCCTGACGATCCCGAATTTTGGCCACGACGTACAAGTTCCTCGAGTCCGTGTGAATCGTCTGAAGAAAAAAAAAAAAAAAAAATTGCACCGTAGCCAACACTTTTCTTGCCTAATGGACCCGGGCGAAGGTCAACGATGCTTCTCTATCGCGAAACTCTAAATGACCAATCAAATGCCGTGAAGCTTTGAAGATTCGAAACGTTAGTTTGTACCGGGCGCCTCTCGGTACCGTTGCGTTCTCGGAGACCTGGCTGCCCGATGCCAGCCCGTTGGCATCATCATTGGCTCGACTAATGGGTGGCTTCCGGTTTGGGGAATCATGACGTCATGCATCCTCGATAAGGGGATCCTAACCTGTATAATGTAGGGAGGCTGGAGGGCGAGAGGGGGAAATAAGAGTTTCGTGATTTTTTTTGCATTTAAATAATTTTTTAAACTTCCTCATCTCTTACGAACGATTAAAGGTCAATTCTCGAGGGAAACTTTAATTTATGATCTTTTTAATTTTTTTTACCCATTTTACACAGGCTGCCTTGGTTAATTTTTATTTTACGTTTTTAAGGCGTCTTAAATTTATGGGCTGTTTCGTATTATGTAATTTCAGTAGGTAAAGGAATTTTTTTTTTTTTTTTTTCTTTTCTATATACCTTAATGTTATAAGGATGAATGTGTCGGGCATTTTTATTGACATATGAGAGAGACGTTTTGCTATGTACGATGCCTGTGATAAATGTTGTAATTTTATTGATACATGGGATCTTCCCTTGTACTGCGTATACATACGATATACAGGGTGGATCGTTTCTCCGGAATGTCCTTTAGAGGGTGAATTTCACGGTAGAAAAGGAGTAAAAAATGTTAGCGTTAAACTGTCAAGGGTCCAATCTTTTTTTTTTTTTAGATGGAGTCTCAGGTCCGACACACAAGGATGGTTAGAGCGATAAATTTACATCAGAGTATAAAAAATAGCTGCATTGTTCGAGACCCAAACGATGAGTGTAAAAAGAAATAACGTCAGTCTTTAAATTTAATGGATTTTTTTTCCCCTGAAAACAGTGACGAATATATTAATATATTTTAAGTATTACGAATACTCGACTCAAAGTGGTTATTTTGGGACGTTAATTTAACTCAGCGTCTCCCCGGCGTCCAACTTTGCACTTTGAACCATACGGTGAGCTGGGACTGTTTTACAAATTCTCTCATAGTTCTCGTACGACTGAGTCGAAAAGTTCGCGGACCCTTTTTGGTTTTAAGCGTCTGTAGAATTTTCTAACCCCCTTGTAAAGACCTGTAGGTACAGACACTTTTTCTTTTTTAATGCTCCTTGTTCGAGCGTCCTTTTTGAAATGTGCAAGGCACGTGATCCTCATGCCAAATGCATAAGGATCCCAAAATACATGTATACACAGCACAGAGAGAATGGAATATGCCACTTTGTGGAAATTCTCTTGAAAAGGCAACTTCAATTTTCCCACGACTTTTCCAAGGAGGCACCGCGATGGCTGCCATTTCGCAAAGGCAAACAAACCCAAGAAAAATATATGCGAAACACATTCTGTACGTGCTCTTACGTAACCTTTCAACAGTATGATTCTGCACTTTCAATACGTACAGATCCTTTCTGTCCTTTTTTTTTCAACAGTTTCGTACATCAACGTCAACCGCCGGATGCATATCGAGGCCAAGTGTATTTTCATTCTATAAAACGTTATCAACGAATGCCAATAATTCCGAGGAATATTGTCAAATACGAATAACACGATGCAGGTGGCTTATCGCTATCAAAGATACTCACCAAGTCCGGGTATATCGAAAAAATATAAAAAAGAATATTTTTCAAATTTTCCTAGAAACGAGTAAGCCGAAAGTCAAAATTAAAATTTCCAATGCAATTTGTATCTCCTTTGACAAATGGATAAATATTTATATGACTTCTTTCTGAAGGTGGATAAAATACATTGTTGCCATTTTTTTTTTATTACTTGTAACTCTTCATAACATCCCTCAAGCATTGTTCGTTACTCTTTTTTTTATTGGATGAAAGCAAAATTTAAAACAGAAAGGCAAGTAGATACAGAATAGATATTATATTTCACAGTATATACGGGATGTACAAGAATATATTTTCTTTCAAATGCAATGACAATGCTCGAGCTTAAAAAGGATATCACAAAGCTTCGTTAACGCTGTACGAATAGTTGGCAACCCCGACAATGCTTCTATTATATTAAAGTCTTGTCTGCTGATAGAGACAAACGATTTTAAGAAATTTCATTTGTTTCAAAGGGCAAAACGATATACGAGCATCGTTTCGCATCGCGATTTTTTTTTTTTTTTTTTGAAAACCATAGAAAATTAAGAATGACGAAGTAAAACAATTAATTGATTCGCTAGTCAATCTTCTTAAAAAAAATAAAGCTCTTACACATATTACCTAATCGATTTCGTCAGACTTCTCTAATCGACTCGCTTTGGTATCGTCAACAAAAGATCCTAAATTTACGCCTAACCTGTCTCCAGCATTGTTCACGACTTCCTGATTGGCGGCACTATACAAAATTAGAAGACTTAATTAGCAAACGAGCTTAAGTAACAATTGCAAGGTAAAACCAATCTTTTCCTGCTCCACCGAGAAATTCTCGATTAATCTGAAGATTCGCAAATTCAACCTTCTCCAGTTGCATTCCTCGTGCATCGAAGCTTTTTGCATTTTATTGACGGCCCAGCGTGACGTAGATTTCGATAATTATAATTTTGCAATGACAACGGCACCGATACTTTATTTCCCACGAAATATTAAAATTGATCGAAACGATGTCATTATGCAATTTTTAATATGCACATTTGTTGCACTTTGCAACCGCAAGGACTATCCTATGGGAATTGCGCATTGGAAACAGCAATATGTATATACAGACTCGTTTATTATATACTCTTATATATATATATATACACATATTTGTTGCCAAGGGATACTTTGGGGACGATTTAATTTACGAAGTCGATATTTCCAGGACAAGTGGCTGTTCTGAGAACCGTCCTCAAAGATTTTCCAGCGTAATGACTGTTTCGAGGACCATAAAGCGCACTATCACACCAAACTCCTTTACATTTTTTCAATGTTAGGCCTCCAATATTTGTGACGGGCTTAGAAATATTTCGTTAGGTCAGATTAGACTAGAAATTCTGTAACCTCCCAAGGTAGTAATTAAAAAAAAACCGTTAACTTGCATTGTGAACGCCCCTTAATTTTTCATGTCCCCAAAGTATGTCTTTGGCAAACGTATACACGTATACGTATTATATATACATATACAGTAGTGCGCAATTGAAGTGGAACACTTTAATTTTTGTGTATTTCTGCGAAATTATAGCCGATTTCAAAAAAC
>JASANN010000596.1:350197-373903 GCA_031762395.1 Calameuta pygmaea
TTTTTTGATATCGGTCATAGTTTCGCAGAGATACACAAAAATTAAAGTGTTCCACTTCAATTGCGCACTACTGTATACACGTTTAACCTATGCGAATTCAAGGCTTTATTATGTCGTCCCATACCCTGCCAGAGTGAAGTGTTCTTTGGCATATAATTCGCGAAATTAATTATTATCAAATTAATTACCACACCTCTCGTACACCTAGAGTCAATTGTTTCGTCAAGTAAGTCCATTTAATTTCTACTTGATACACGATTGAAACTCCCTGTATATTTGTAAACGAATACGCAGCATGCATCATGCTTAAAGCTTCTGTATTATATTTTTTTCTTCCTCGCCATCTCGGTTAGCCTGAACCTTTGCATTTATCTTTTATTCATGCCTGCCAATATTTTATTCAGAACACTCTCCTCTAACAAAATTGAACGCATTAATAATAACCGAGGAATGATTTTACCTTGTACTCTTGTTGTGTCTTCGTGCCGGAGATAGGCAACATCTGCGTTATCAATTTCTAAACTTTGACCTATATTGCATTGCGTCGTTTGACTTTTTACTGGGCGATATACATATATATATATATATATATATATATATATATATATATATATATACTGTTAATACGTATACACGTGATTAAATATCCTTGGAACTCGAGTAATATTTGTTTGTTGGTACTGACGTACATAGACTATACACAAAGCAGCCAGGATTTCCGTAAGCCAATGTAAACTTGTATTATACTATAGTAATTTATAGGTAGCCATTAACGTTGCACGTTAACTTCGCATATCGAATAGCCCTGTGTGATAATTCGTTTATACAGTGTATTCAGGGTAACTTAAATCACATATTGTCTTTAGAGTCGTGTAATAAAGTTTTCATGGTACAGTTAATTTTCGAAACTTCGTATTCGGGGCACTTCCTCGAAACATGTGATGCGCCTGTACCTTAATTATCGTAACGTGAATTCTGCGTCTTAAAGTGAAACAGTGGGAATTTTTATTTGCGTTAAAAAAAATGAGTTTAAATTATAAAATAACTTGATGAAGAATGAGACTCTAAGGGATGGGTGTTTATGATACGTTGTACACCCCTTTTCAAAATCACCCCTATTTATGGTCGCAGGGTGGATAATTAATTCAGTGGCTTTTAGGGAGGGGGGGGAGGGGAGGCTATCTTGAAATTAAAACGCATAAGCCTATTCACAGTAGAAATAAGTGAAGAGGGTGAAGAAGGTGAAGGAGGCTGAACATAGCTACAAGTCCGAATACAATGAAAGTGGCGGCAGATTTGAAAAGGAATAAAATTACAGAACGAAATTCTTATTAAATCATTTGACGTGACGATAAGCTTCGTTTATTTATTATTAACTTTTCGTCGGCTCAACGTTAAATCCAGATATTTCATTTTCCCGTTTATACTCGCGGATGATTGATAATTATAACAATAATGAAATTTTCTTTTTTTACCTCTTTTTCAAATATTTCACTCGGGCGGGTAAAAGCATAAAATTATCTAACGTCTCCGAGAAGTTCTGTCAGCTAGTTGGTCCATTAGTGGTAGAAAGAAATTGACGTCGATTCCTCCTTTCCACCTCTGATAACGAGTGGTGGATGGTGGGGGAGTCTCTGACTGTCGGTAAAGAAATTTTCTAATAGCGATAACACATTTACACAGCGAGGAGCATGAGGGATGATAACGATACCGCAGGGAGAACTATATTATATGAAACTGGAAAATACGTAGAAAAGAAGAAAAGTCTCGAGAGCTTTTCCGGAGACAGTTTAAATAAATGTAATTTGAAAGAAAATTAATTAATAAAACTTGATTCCCACTGTAATCTATCGATATAACTGCACACGGTACTGGAGCTTAAGTCGAATCCGCAATACTGCGATCGTGCCGCCATTTGCGGATATAAATATTTCCCAAGAGCCAGTCACGTATTTCCTATCGGGATTTGCTCTTTCATCGTAGATCAGATTGAAGCAATGAACCTAACATTAGAAAGGATCGATAAAACCCGGGGCCAACAGCTTAGAATGGATATACGGTAAAATGGCAATTCATTGATTGATATCGATCTATTGGAAAAAAAAAATAAATATTCGTATCGATAAGTAAAAAAAAAAAATTAAGTTGATAAAGGAAGACCAAAATATTAAAGTCACAGAACCGTACATTTCTGATTTCTATACTTCAGCCTTGCTGTTTCGCCTGTATGGAGAATGAATGAGTACTTTTTTTTTTTTATGAATATAGAAATCAGCCTTGTTTTACATATATCCCGGATGTACATTCATTCATCTGCTTTTCGATTTGCAGGTAATACATATATGTGAAATATATTTGAGAATCGTGACTTTTTGCATCGGAGAATCTGAATGCCCTCTCTGGTATAGATTCCAAGTAATATTTCGCAACAGAAGTGATATCCAAAGCTTGAGGGTTCATTTGAATTTTTTTTTCCAACAAAAAAATATTGAAGTAAAATAGAAGAGAAAAATATCAATGGGTATCCTGATGTATTGGGCAAATCTATCTGTAGAGTATCGATCGTACAAACTTTCGATATGCATTTTACCTGCTGATAAAGTCAGCGATGTAATTGTTTTTAACAATTGTTCTTTTCCCATTCTTTTTTTTCGAATTATTATTAATCTAACGATCCGTACTCTGTTACGATATTTCGTTCAATGTACTTTTACGATATATCAATGTCAATTATAAAATGATCATGACTAATCGATTAACTGAATAAAATAATAAAAGAATTCTATTTTCAATAGACTGTCAATCCAGATATCATTTATACAATTAACTTGATCATTAATTTCACATAGAATTGCGATATGCCTTCTGTGATTATTTTCATAAAAATTGATAATATATTGATAAACAAAGATATCTAATCAATGCATGGACCAGTATCTCAGAATGATCCATCTCCTTTAGAAATTTCATTCGGCACCACTTCGCAAAGGATCTTCGCTTAAGCATAGCGGTTGATGTTTATAAACAGGTAAAGATCTATCTGTGTAAAGATGCTGGGTCCATGACCCGAGGAGGTTGATTAAGTTCTGCAGCTCATTACTCTCCCTTATTTCATCTGCCTCTGCCTCCTCGTTCTACCTTGTAACGAGTGACTCTCCTCTTCCATCTCCATCCTGCTCTTTGATTTTCATCTCGCGAAAGATTTAATTTTCCCCAAAAAATCATTAAGCCCTTGCAGCGCGTTTGCTCGGGGACAGTCTTAACTTTTCTATCAAATGTCTTTTCTGCTGGATATTCTTAACGAAAAATCTTTTAAATCGAATTTTATCTCCCTGCCTAACATAGGTGTCTGTATACGAGCTGGAGTAACTTCAGATGTTTGACGTATAAATTTACTTCGCCTCGTGTAACATGAGATTCGTTAACTAAATCCATGGTATACCTATATCTATCTTGCCACCGCAAATACTATGTCTCTCTAATGTCCCACCCGCGTCACGTGTAACGTGTACTAATCATAATTCCCTGATATGCATAATCAATGTCTATCCGTACCAGTTTGACCTGAAATTAGTCACGGAAGTATCAGTCGATAATACAGACAGTTTAGATTCTTTGGGATCCAAAATAGTACATGTCAACCTGTATATTTGTAAAATACGAAAGTGACGTAAACTCAAAAAATGTTATAGGGCTAAAAAAAAAGTGAAGGAAATTAAGGCATTGTTATTAGAAAATTTTCAAATTTTACTGAAAATTGTAGCTGACCCATTTTCATTTATTAATCTCTAAATCCGTGCTGTACCGAGGGACGTTAACAAATTTTGAATCGTCCTACCTTCAACCCTTCTATTCAGTGGCTGATGGGAATAATTTTGTTCCACTCTCTGAACTACCCTTACTCGCTGGCTACGTTTTCTCTTGGCGGATGCACCTGTTGGCCATAGGGATCGACCCGTTTGGCCCACCCAATCGTGAGCGGTATTGATCCAGGGTGAAAAGCAGAACTACCCTTACGAGCAACAGTCTTCCCTTCCGTAAGGGAAATTCGTTGAATAACGTGACAAAAATTTCTAACGCATCGTGACGACTATCGAAATGCTTTGCTCACGTTTTTCTAATGATATTTAGTGCTTTATACATTTTTTTGGGAATCTTCTAGAACCGTGCCACGATTTTCGGGCTCAAAGCTATTTCGATTCAGCTTTGGACATATTCAAAATGTCGGAAGTGTGCGCGATGGTCTATAAATGGAACAGAGAATAATGTATGCGATATATCAAATACAATACGATATATAATATATATATATATGTAATAACATTTTTTTACATATATATATATATGTAATAAAAATTAAACTGCAAAAAATTTCATGGAGAAAAACTTGAATATTATATCAAAAACAAAATTTTATTTTTGCTCTACAACGTAAGAGAAATCTGGAAATTTATTGCATATAGAAATTTCGTTTTTTTTTTAATTACATATTTTTCACCGAGAGAATGAAAAACTTTTTATCATTAATTTCTTTGCTGTCACTTGTAGACGTATAAGGACAAAGAGCACTTGTCAATTAGAATTGTGCTTTCGTGCAAATAGTTTGGAAGCATAAAAAAGAAGGATTACGCGAAACTACAAAAGTCAAGATTGATGGGTAAAATTTTGAGAAGACTCGTTACTCCACCCTCCAACTGTTTTTCTTCTACTTTTTTTTTTTTTTTTTTTTAATAAGTTTCCAAAGAAGTAATCTTTGATCCGCCACCCTCCTAAGAAGCTTCGAAGAGTGCCATCGATCCAACCCCTGTTTACACCCACTATAAATCAGTCTCAGTTACGAAAGGTCCTGGTGGTATCTTCTACTAAGGGAGAGCGAGAGAGAGAGAGGGGGGGGGGGTGAAAGAGGAGACGAAAGGAAACAGGACTCCTTCATAAATATAAAAGTGCTAGCTTAAAAAAACTTGGTAAAAACTTCAACAGATGTTTTGAAATCTGACTTGTTACGTTTGGGAAAAAAAACCAT
Source organism: Calameuta pygmaea (assembly GCA_031762395.1). Classification (NCBI taxonomy): domain Eukaryota; kingdom Metazoa; phylum Arthropoda; class Insecta; order Hymenoptera; family Cephidae; genus Calameuta; species Calameuta pygmaea. Next base: position 355,221 of record JASANN010000596.1, read on the forward strand.
CCCCTATTTTCCCATAGACAATAATCGATTCCAGTACTACGAGGATGACGTCATAAATCAATCCTGCCTATATTCTTAGGATAACGAAGAGTCCCATGGCGTTTTCAAAGAAAAATCATATTTCAGGGGCGTGTGAGACTGGGAGAAAAAGGGTGCAAAGCGATTAGGATGTACTACGAGTCTATGTAGACAAAATGAGAGGATTTGACGTAACTTGACTTTTATTATATTTTTTTTATATCTACCAGATCTATACGTCAAATTTTATTTTCGCTATGATACACGATAAAGCTGGGTTAACCTGTTGACGATGTCCGACACAGGTTACGGACAAGAGAAGTAGAGGAATTGACGTTACAGGATGGACCAAAAACAAAAATGCCTTGACAAATTTCGCGAACGGATTAAATTTAGTGGTGGACTGGTGGGTGACGGGGGGGGGGGGGGGTACCCAGAGCATATAATTTAGTTGCGTCAATCCTGCTAGGATATTCTGTATAATCCTTGAAATAATGTTGGCAGCACTTTTCAGTTTTTAATAAAAAATCTCGTAGGGGTTGAAACGTTATGTTTTTTTTTGAGTAAATTTTGCGCAAAAAATGTGCTGAAAATTTTTTTTGTTATCGCGGCTTACAATTCTTTACGGAAAAATCGTTCTGGCCAAAACGGAAGTGGAGCAGAACGCTTTGTACTTGGTTCCGGTGGGCGTTGGAGGGGGTAGTCGATTAAGAAATAAAATTACATCGATTCTAATCAGACAGTACACGACCTTGAAATATTTCTATTTGATAAAATTGTGCAGTCGTATATTTTTCCTGTAGAATTTTATCTGTCTTTAAAAATATAAATTTTCATTCGAATCTGGCGCCATACCTGATGCGTGGCTGGACGATGTAAAAAAAATGTCAATTCGTTTTTATCTTTAACGATCGTTCGTGCAGGCGCTCCGGTGCATTTGCCTGCAACAATGGCGCGGGGTTAAGTATAAAATAACATTTTAATGAAACAGATAGAAATATATGGTGGAGAATGCTGTTTTAATTCTTGGATTAAGGTAAAGTTGGCCAACGGGTTAATTAACATCGGGCAAAAGGTAGTAAAAGTTTTTGTCGAGAAAGATCCGGACAACAGATGGTAGGGAAACGAGGCGTTCATAAAGTTCTGTTTAAATTATATGGATTACGTTAAAAAGAAATAAAGTTGAGACAAATACGAGGGGTTGTTTTGCTCTTATGATAACCCAGGACATTCGAAGTCGCAATTTCTACCACCGATATGGTTAGGATTACCTGTGTATCTGTGGAAAAATATTGGAGTTTGCAAAAAAATGTGCTAATATCAAGATCATCTCACGCTTTTGTTGTAACGCGAAATTTTGCAAGGAAAAATTATATTCGAAATATTCGCAAAGTTATTATTACGTAAACTTTGCAATTTTTTTGCATTGCCAATCGTTTCTTTTTTTGAGCGAGCATGATGATTTTTTATTTGTCGATTCAATCGGCAGGGAATGCTGTTATAAATGACGAAACGGTACGAGCCCATACGCTTGCTAAAAATTGAATTGCAATTTCGTTAGTTTGTGCAAATATATAAAGCGACGTGCAATTTAACCCCTTCCGTGTTTCACGGGATTTTACTTCGCATATCTATGGTGTTTGTCGACGTGCTTGATCAATTCAAAAAGAAGATGAATGTATATGTATATATATATTTTTATCCCTTTTAATAATTAATTAGATCAATATTTGCAAAGATAAACATATTGAGGGTGAAACGTAAATTAGAAAATATTTATAATCGCACAGCATCGAACGACCATGCGAATTCGTGTACCTTGGCCAATGAGGCACTTTCGCACGTTTCGGGTTATTTCCTAATTGCTAGAGGAAAATTGCACGTTGATGGGAGAAATGACAAAATTTGATTTGCCTGTGGGATGACGTCATTTGGTGCTTCGCAAATTATCAGGCGTATCTTTCAGTCACGTCGTCCCGTGAACAGTAATAAACAATTGATTAATCAATTGATAAATAGAATTATTAATGGCTATACCAAATACTGATTACATAGATAATTAGTAATTTTGCACGGGAGAAATGGCAGTTCAATTTTACATAAATTCAGTACCGAGTTCTCAATGTACCAATTTACAGAAATGTGGATTCTGCATCTTTGGAAAAGTGCAAGTGCATAGGTGCATTCATAAGACTCAGACTGCATTGCAAACAATGGATACCGGTACAATAGGAAATGTTAATTTAGCGAAAGAGACGAAGCAGGAGGAAATTATGAAAAATCAATGATTTATCCCGAATTTGATAACCTAATGAGCAATCAGGATGAAGAACTGAATGAAAATAGCGAAACAATAGAAAATTATATTTTTGGTCCTCGATAACCTGTTTGAATTATTATATAATTTTTATTTAAAATATATCATTGGTAAAATCAATATGCATTAGATTTGCATTATAAAGTGGATATCGATTTTGCTTCGATAAAGAATTCACTTTTAAAAATTATGCATCCCGCAAGCTATATACATTTTCACTTAAGATCGCTCGCTGAAAAGTCAATGAAGCGTGCTTTTAATTATTAAAAAATTTATCCAATTTAATAGGGAGTGGGTTTGACGATTAAATATTTTTAAGCGTCTTTCCCTGCAATTTCAAAAGTTTCCTCAGTCACTTTACTCGGCGAATGCAATTACTCTTGCAGTGAAGTAACGCAGGTAGAGTAGCTGCAGGAACTTTTAAAGGCGGCTGGACGGAGGTCTGTCGTAAATTTCTGAAAGGACCTGTATCGGTGAGGCTAGTAATATTTTATACGCGGTAAAGCTTGGTTATTTATTTTTGACGTGCACTGTACGTGGCAATATCCTGTGTGCTGTTGACAACGCGATTTATTTGCACATTATTTTGCCTACTATTCCAGACGCATTCCCATTAATCACTATTGCATTTCTTGCACGTTGAATAAATGCATTTGCAATATGCACTCCTAGGAATAGTCACTTTTTAATTGAATTTTTTTATATTTGAATTTATTGAAATTTCGCAAAAATACTAAATTTCGATTACGAGTTAGCTATCTGCTAATTTATTGAATTTATGAAAACGATTTCGCGATGTACTACCAAGCTGTTGTCTATTGTTGCGAAATTCCGTTTGGCAAGCCATTAAACATTTACTTAAGGGAACAGCCAATTTCAAAATGGCCAGTACGTCTTATCCGACGACTTGCGAATGTTGATTTAGCAATGTAATTCAATTAGTCTAACGACTTTATAAAATTAGACTCCATTCGTATCCCAGGGGAGACGTTTTAGGCTATTGCGGCGTCAGGGATGGCAAATAAAATTTTGAATGATGCAAATTTATCGACATGCGAAAATTGCCTGCACCTGTAATGTTATTCGTGCGAAATTTCGATAAGCGGCTATATTCAATTTGTTTCTATCTGCCCGCAGGAAATTAGGGTCTTCGCCAAATTCGCAGAGTAATCGATACACGCAAACCTGTATGTACAGGGTGATTCAGAAAAAATATATGTAAAAAATAAATTTGCATATATCACCTGAAAACATATTAACTTAAAAATTATCTCGAGCCACACGCTTATACTTATTCGCAATTTTTTTTTCGACTTTTGCCAAATTTCCAATCGACTGCAAAAAATTCGATTGAAAACCTTTCAAAAGGGAATCACTGCGAATTCTCCAGAGCGCAATTTATCCGGTTGCTACAAGTGCATACAAACACTGACTGTATACAACACATTCGCAACGAATATTTGCACGGTACTCCAGTCGTAAAATTTGCATTGAAAATTGACGAAGTTACACGTGTTTCGAAAACTGAACATCAGTCACGTTTTCAAACGTATATATATGTGCTATATTGTTTATACGAAGCGTCCCGACGGCGGGCGTCGTTGACCAGCGACTCTACCGAACCCATTTTCAATCGCATTGAATTCACCTGTGTAACTTTGAAAGCTTACCTTTACATTATGACCGATTCGCCCTGGAGCTTAAAAAAGCTGTGCCAACCTGAATTACTCAACCTCAATAACGAATATATAGGATATCCTATTTATATCCATTAAAGTGACCTTTGACTTTGAACCAATTCGAATCAGAATATTTTTACACTACCGAATTTAAAAGGTGCGAAACTTCAAAAGTGCCAATTTTCTACCAGATTGCAAATTTCCTCGTCACGATCCTCGTTCGTTTGTCATGTTTATTCGGGACATTTAGGTATTTACGCTGCGGTTCAGTTTACTCTTCGTGAAAAGCTTGTTTCTCAGTAACAACTTGAAAGAGTAAAGTTCAAAGCTTAAAAAATTGCCAAAAATTTTCATTTGACAAATTTTACGAAATCCTTCATTTTTGGCTTTTTACAATTCGAAATTGTCATTCGGAGCTGATGCTTGCAAAATTTGACTTGGAAAATCAAAAGCTCTCCAGGGGTCTAAGTGAAGCTTCTAGTCTCAAGTGTTCGAAAAGTTCGACTTTCCCCGCTATTTCCCTCTATTTCTAGCTTCAGTAACTATATATGTATACACACACGTGCGCGCGCACACAAACACAACTCTAATCCCAGAGACGTCTGGCGCACGCGGTTGGATAATTAAACGCTAAAGTTTAACTATGGTGAGATTCGCAACGCTACCAAGTGTCAGCAATCTCGGTAGGATCCACCTTGGGAAATTAGATAGTCCGGTTAATCGAAAATGGAAGATTGTTACCGAAGGGTAGATCAATCTCAATAGCAATGAATTTAATTGTGGTGTCAAGTAATCGACGCTTCTGTATAGAATTCCTCTCGTATCCACCATATAAAGTAGACACGGTATATAAGAAAAAAAAAAAAAAAATACGATTACGTCTTTATCCTATACTCTAACATCAGCACAGCTCGCTATTCAGTACTCGTCCACGTGGCACGCCTTATTCTGCTTAACACGACACGTGCCGTTAATTAGCCGCACCTTGATTGGAGTCTGGAAATACGTCTTTAGGGCAAGTGACGCAATCCGTAAGAGACTGAATGAAATTTAGAGAAAAAATATTTACCTTTGACTGTACCTTATTGCCTCCGGTGTCGTTTTATCGATTTTACGGCAGACAACCGTTTTCAAATTTCCCGCGGTTACGATTAACCTAGAAAATTTACTCACGAACTTTCCAACTGTCGAGATCTTTTTCGATGACTCTTGAAATTACGCGATTACACTGAAATTGCGAATTTTGAAATTCGCGGAAATCGAGTCAAGTAGATATTTTTGAAATTGCATTTTCTCGTTAAAACGGCAATCCTACTCGTATGACGTTCCCATGAGTTTACGCCGATGTGAAAACTCACCGATGATAACAGCACGTATTCCCGTTAAGGGAAGACTCGTTAATCAGTCGCGTCTCGTAGTCAGAAGGTGAATTCGCAATTTTCTGTAAATTCTAAGCGAGAATTTTTATACGGTTGCAGAGATCCAATATGGCCGCGTTGCGAAAATTTTTCTCTATTTACTTTGACGTACTTTGAGGGCTGGTGTTAAATTTCATTTAATCGTTTTACGGAATCCTTTGTTATTTATACGCTGCAATTTGCTGGCTTATGCACGTGGGAAAACAGATCGTTAAATGCATTTATTTTTCCTATTGTATTCTGCGCTTCGAATTTCTCTTATGCGAATTTAACGTGGACCGAAATGTGTTGCATATTTTATTTTTTTTATTCAACTTTGTTTCTTTTTTTTTTTTTATTAACTTTCTTTCCGTGACATATATAATTCTTTATGAAAGAAATTTATGGAAAATTGAAGGACAACTGGAAAAGCAGGAAATAAAAATTGCACGATGTCAGTGTCACAGCTATGTCTTGTTTAAAGATAGATATTGGAAATCGTTACTGGTACAAGGTTTAACTAGGGGATGAACGTCAACCCTTGCGAGAGGACATCTGAAAATTGACTTGAACTTTATTTCCTTAAATATTCGTGAGTCATTTTTTTAAACTGGAATACGAAATCCTTTTCTTCATGAAATTCTATTTTATCTCACGCTATGATGATTCTATTTAATTAATATAAATTACTCAAGAGCTATTTCATGTCTACTTGGCTATTAGAGCTTTTCGTGGTTCGTGCTAAAGTCCCTTTTCATATAGCAGGAACGACCAGATATCCTTCGGAATTTGCCAACTTGGTCAGTAAATTAGGTTAGCGTGTATGATAATTTCTCAAATGATTATACGAACTTGTGGACAGAAAGATGAATCAGTCATTTCATTTTTGTTAATATGACGTGTATATATATATGTATGAATTTGCAGTATAACTGTTTTACTTGAACTTGAAGCCTATAAAATATTTCGTATAAATTCATCGAATTTCTGGAAAAACAAAAATCAATTATTTCAGAAGGTCCCGGCATCTCCTATTCTTCACTAAGGGATGCTTGGTCGCAGTATCATTTTTCGTGAGAAAGAAAGAAAGAAAGAAAGAAAGAAAAAATATCTAAGGTAGAATCGAGAGTAATAGGATATATTATATAAAGGTTATAGGAGCGAGCAAAGCCCGGGAATATTTGAAAAGGGAGATTCGCGCGAAATCAAGTGACTTCCATGAGAAGGAGTATTTTGATTCTTCGTATTTTTTTCACTTTTTTTTTCCATTTCTCGTGTAACGCAAAAAAACTATCTCACAATTGTATCCCGAAACGATAGTCGCTGTCCAAATAAAATAAGCCTGTATCTGGCGTTTCTAGACTCCCCCGTGGAACAAGGGAAGGACTTAATTGCAGCATAGACAATAACGAAATTAATCCAGGGAAAAGCTCGTTAGGGGAAAAATAAGATTACACGATGCTTGTTTGCCGAAAATCCTATTCTTATTAAAATATAAATCTAATGCGTGAATCTAAGCAGTGATAAAAAAGCAATAAAAATTTTGGGTAAAAAAAATTTTTTTTCTATTTTTTAAAAATACGTCACGCACGATAACAATAATCTACGTTATCCGACAATAATAGGAGATACTTTTTGCGTACAGAAAATTTGGCATATTTTTATACGGAGGCTCTATAAATACTGTATTAGGAAATAAGGGATGAAATTCATGATACACGGATTGTAAAGCCTGATTCACTTGTATGAGAGTCGCTGGTGTCTTGGCGGCCGATTTGAATTTTCTTATTAGTCCTGGACTAGGTGAGATCCTTTTTTTTAGTTAAGGGATGGGATTGTGAAAGATGACTTTAGCAAGGTTGGTGTTTCCAATTTTCATACCGGTTACGCCTCCGGGGTTCAATTTACCTACTCTTGTAAGGGGCGAATATCCTTTTACATCCCCCCCCCCCCCCCCCTCGTAGGCTCGTACCACTATCGTGTTTCCATCTAATAAAATATTTACTTTGGTAAAAGCATACAAAAATTTTACTTCCTTTGAATTCGTCCTTGACCAAATTCAAAAAGCATCTTTTCTCTTATTAATCGATATGCGCGTTTTTATTGAGTCAGATGAAAAATCGTATTCGCCATTTTTCATGATTTTTGATCGACATTTTACACGTCGTTCGACAGAAAATTGTATGACAAATTATCGGACCGTGATAACTGATCGCTGATAGGAAATGAAAACAGTGTATTTTTTCGAAAATAAAAATTTTCCTCTCCGCTTCATCCAAATTTCTATCTGTATTCAATATTTATTTTTAAAAACCCTACAGAGTACCTTTCGTGGATTAAAATTGCAATAAATGCAAACTCTAAATATTTATCTTAGCAATACGCATTAATAATTTTCCAAAAAAAAGTTCATTTACTGCACAGACTGGACCGTATATTCGTATCATAAAAAAATTGCAAAAAATTTGCACATCCAAAAAATATCGTTAACACGGTTTTCGTGCCGGAGTAACGTTCGTACTAAAATACGTAGCGCGCTCCTGGAACGCTCAGAGGATTTATTGCAGCTGCACGCAATGCACATCCTGTGTGCAACTGCGAAGACTGATGCACTACGTAACATGTAGGAATTGTGCACAGAAAAAAAAAAACTGACAAAAGAATTTCGCCTGGTTCAATAAATTTTTATGATCAATTTGATTTTTATATTTGCCATATTCAAATATGAATATTTACGCACCGATAGAATTAAAAGTAAAAGTATACCGGGTGGTGGGATAAAAAAAAAAAGTAATATTTAAGTGCATTGAAAATTTGGTGGGAAAAAAAAAATTTCAATATTCAAATTGTTCATCGATCAAAGGGAAGACAGAACAAACTTTTTAATTACAGCATCCCCAAGACCCTCTGGAGCATTCGACTTTCGTCCCGAGTAACAACCCTTGGGATTTATCTATCCACCCTGACTGCATTCAGAATTTATACCAGCCGGTAGTCCCTTCTGGAATCGCCGTCCTGCACAAAGCGTAACAAATTTCTCGCAGTCAGCTTAAAGACGAAAACCTAGATATTTGCCTTAGGGGTGGCAAAATAAAGTATTCATAAATACAGGCGTACTAACGACAGCGCTGTTAGGAATATTTGATTTTTCGAAATCATCAATCAACGAACTGATCGAAGATCGAAATCTGAAAAATTGATAATATTTGTTTCTATTTTCAAAAAAAAAATATATATATATACCGCGTAAGTGATAATAATTTGCGGTGTAAAAAAATGTCTAATTATTTAATAAATCAACAGCCGTAATTCAACGTGACTTAACGGGTGACCGTATTTCCCGAATAATTTACCGGAGTTACGTGCCAAGGGTTAAGTGGAAAAAGTGGTTTTTTATTAAAATGCAACTCGAGTACGTTTTTTACGAAATTAGTTGAATTATACAGCCACATTTTTTTTATCCTCTCAAATTTGTGTCCCTTTACGAGAAAACTTGATAAACTCGAGCGAGGACGGAAATACCTGAGGATGCTTGTAGAAGTGTCTGATCATTTTCAACAACCTTTCTCATTTCACCTTTCTTTCCTCCCACTTGTAATATTTACACCGTCAAGGCTCCTTCGCAAGAAAATCGTAATCCCATAATCATCAGACGCAATTGAAATCGCGATTTTCAATGAAATTCCCAACGTAGTTACATAGGCGTACGAAGCCAGTGGTACGACGCTGGCGACATCTGCAGATAGATCGACAAGTATTACTGTACATGAATATTCCAAAATTACAACCTAGTACCAACCTCCATTTTATTTTGAAAATTCAAATCCGATATTTCCGGTAAATTAAAAAATGCTCGTCCAGCCAGAACCACCGGAAGGAACTTTTAGTGAGGACTTAGCCTCGCAGTAGTTACGCCATTGCATCCCGGCCAGACTCATTGCTTATTTATTTGTACAGTCCGTGTAAAAAAAAACCCATTACGTTTATTCATCCGTCTGGCCCTTGCGCGAGCGTGGCGTTAAAGCACTCGAAAAACTTTTGTTGACTGTACAAACAAACTTATGCGACTTTGTGCTCTGAATTAGTGGAAGTGTTGTCGAGGGGTTCTTTTTTACCCCAAAATACATGAACGACCCAGGTACTACAAAAGTACGAATATAAAGCTTTGTTTGGTTTTACTTTATTTGCAGTGTAAAAATAGCTTATCGAACAAAGCACGTGAAAAGTAACGTGTAGATAAAATTAAGATGATCGTTTCGCATCAAGTGTTTTTCGTTATACTGAAGACCAACAAAGAAAGGTAAATACAAAAAACTTTGTATTTATACATAATACACGATACAATTTTTAGCACTTGGTACAATGAGTGTTGAAAAAATGAAGTTTTTTTGGCATGAAACTTTTTGCCCGGTTAAGCGGTTAATTTTCGCTGGTAAAAATAAAAAAATATTCATTTATTTTCATGTCAGCGACAGTCGTCAATGAATTATTCGACTTAGCTTCTGATAAATTTTGGCGATGACTGTATGTTCGTTGAATTATCCAAAAATAGCAGAAGAGCCAGTTTGCGCGACAAAAAATAATAGGGCGTTTTCATGCAACGACCTTTTCAAATCGTCGAAAGCAAATCTCATAGTCGAACTTGAGAAAATTTGCTTGGACCTTACTTATAAAAAAGTTAAATTTGCGTGTCTCTTTAAAAAAAAAAATCTTTGAATGCGTATTCGCCCTAAGGTCTTTGAAATCAATAAATCCAGTGACTTGTCAACGATACTTAATTCAATTGACTCTGAATTGAAGCCCCGTGTTAGCACTAGCGATAGCAATATCCGATTTCTAATTGCGCGACGACCTTAAGTCGGATCCGCATTGCCAACTAAACTACAGTCTAAGCCAATTCTCATGGGTCACTAGGACTTCGTATATTCATTATCTTGAGGATTACCCATGTTACTTGAATACTTATTAAAATTTATTTGTACTCAGCGGCGAAATTAAATCGCACATCGTCCTAGTCTGTATAACTTTGAGACTTCAAAGTGGAGCTTTTGATTCGCCTAAGATGACGTCACTCGTGCCAATAATCCAAAAAGTGCCAAAAAACAATTATTCTCTTAATATTTCCTCAAATAATGCGGGCGCCACTGATATTTACGAATAATTTCGATTCCCATGCCACCCACGTCTGGACGTGCCAAGATAAATTTACAAAACGTTATCAAAACCCCAGGTGAATTGAAAAAAAAAGGTACGGAGATAATACTCTGAGTATGTGCAAAAAAGAAAATCAATACCTTTGCTCTTTATTCGTCACACGTAACCACAACGTTACTGCGTTCAAATCATTACGGTTGTATAAAAAAGCACTAAAAAAAAGTTTTCCACCCGTTAGCAGCACCCAGTCAAAAGCTTTATCTGGTAATGCGAGGTAAACTCGTTACTGGAATTATCCTCGTAAATACTTACAGCTGCTTTGAGTGTATTAATTTTTTTTTTTTTCAACCACAAATGCCCTGCAAGTCTTTTACTTTATGAGAGAAGAGGATCAACTTGAATATAGAATATACGACGCGTTAAGAAGATAAAATTAAAAAGATGAATCCTACATTGATTTTGTGTAATTTCACACGATAAATAAATTTTTCGTATAATTGACATAATAACAATGATATTTTTGTAAAATTTTCACTGTAATAATTAAATCGTTCAAATCCCCCCCCCCCCCCCCCGGGACGATACTTTACACCCTATAACACTTCCGGTGTTACAGGGTGTTACTTCCGGTTGTAAGAGACCCTATCGAAATTACCAGTTTAAATTAAGTTAACAATAAATGAAAATACCAATTGAGCTTATTATACAGAAAATAACATAAAAACTGACCTGCTGCAAGTACTCGTTACTGTATACGTTCGACTTGACTTATAAATTAATAATTATCTAATTAAAATAAATTATCTGCACAGAATTCATTATAATTAATATAACTTAAGCACACTGCACGTTGCTGTGGACTATTCAACAGGTATGTACACTTCAGGTCGCTAAGTGTTCTCAAAGTGCATTAAACTGACCCCTCCCATTGAGATGCAACAAGATGCACTCTAAAAGTGCATTTACTTTAAGTCTCTTTGCTTATATATGGAATATGCATATTGCATACACACGTATGACACGTATGCCGCGAGCTGTGTTATTGCTGCCACGTGAGATACGTACATAGCTCTTGGCCAGAGCAAATGTTTTATTTATACGTCATTCGCATACTCGACGCATTTGCACGGCAGCGCCGTCCCGGAAGTTCTGCTCGCTTGGTAATGCCGTTGGGTGTTCATTCATTCGCAGCAGTGCACTTTCGTATGAGAAACGCATCCCGGTAGACACATATAAATGCATTGCAAAGTAAGTGCAACAAAGTCGTCGCATCGTACTGTGAATCAAGAGCACCGCGTCCGCACGAATGAAGTCACTTGAGAGTCTGACGGCATCCGTTACATCGGAAGATCCAGAAAGCAAATGAACGATCCTCTTGAAAAGCTGTAACGCCTCGAGAATCCGTGGCTGTTGGAAAATGAAGTTTTTGCCCAGAAATTCGTGCCTGTCCTCTTTTTTTTTTTTTTATTCAAATATTCCGATTTAATAATCAGGACCCACTTGGATAATTTAGTTGGAGTTGCTGAGAGAGAGGAGTCGATCGATCTTACGAATTGTGTCAATGGAAATTTTATGCAATTATAAAAGTTAACTTTTTTTTTTTTAGAAACTTAAGAAATGCTAAGTAATAAATTTATAGATAAAATATTAATTTCAAAAAAAATTCCTCGCGCCGAGGGATGCTTTTTTTTGTTTAACGTGACACGTCGGATGCTCTGTGTAATTTTTATATGTCATGATAAATTGCACGCAATATTTTTTTTTTTTCCTTTGGATGTCCATGTATTGTTATCATGGGTAGTGACGTCAGTGTTGACGCGACAATGAATTTTTAATTTTTTTAATTAACCTTAACCAGATCAATCGGATCGAATTAGTAGAGCAGTATGTTACACGTGCTGAAACAATCGATTGTAAATCCGAATAAGGCGAATGTGTCAAATAAAAATCTATTATAAAATAATTGAAAAACTCAAACCTTAGAGAATTCAACGTTCTGAATATTCCATCTGATTTCGGGAGGCAGGGGTGTTTAGGAGCTGACGAAGTAAAATTTCATGTCATTCCATTCCCTTCGATGATTATCTGAATAATGTACCTTCCTACTGAATTTCACATTACGTCATCTCGCGAAGTGCCTGCCCCACCCGAAGAAGCCATTGGAATTGTCACTGATTGATGGATATTATTCAACACTCCTAAGAACATGAGAATAAAAAAAAAAAGAAAGACAAATTTCGTAAAGGCATTCCAAGAGATTGCCCGGCATTGAATGTATTGAATCCAAAAGGATGGCAGCCATCAGACTGAATCAAGAGAAGATGGTGAAAGAGGCAAGAAGATTTTTAATGAAAGACGCAGAGGAAAATGGGAAATCGACGGGAATGTGAAATGAATTGCATGCCTATTCAGAATTACGCTAATGCTTCTTTGATATTTTGTATCAAGAATTCTACCTCAGGAGATAACAAATAATAGATACGTTAAGTAAATAAATTTTTTTTTTTTTAATATTTAAATTACCGTACTTCTATGATCAACGTGAGAAGGAAGAATAAATAAAAAAAAGTTTGCTTCAAGCTCCCATGAAAAATCGAAAACTGGTTCTTTCATTCGTCCTGCAGGATATCATCGTACTACCTACTTATGCTTTAAGCAAACGACTCTATATCCTTGCAGTCTGTAGTCCGTAACAGCAGTTACCCACCTGCTACTTGTTCGCTACCTCATTTCATTCTGATTTCCCAAGAAAACTCCTGTTTCTCTGAGAGATCCTTATGGATTCCGCTTGTCTAGATTACATTGGATTTTTAAATTGAGTTTCACCAGACAACCATAATCCAGAGTTGACCTAAAAAATTTACACGCTGGATAAAAGCCAGTTTAAACTTTACCCTCGTCCATTCCGACAGCAGCGAGCAATTGTTTATAATTTTACAAAACCAAAATTGGATTTAGTTTATCGCAGTTAAACGAGTAAAATATTTTCGATAAATATTGAAATCGTGTTTAATAAATTTTTTTTTATCATATCATGTAACAAAGCTTACGTGCCTTTTTTGCTGTAGAATTACGTACGCATTCCACACGTGCTAATTATAATTAACCATAGACACGGTTGACATCTCGAACCGGATATTTGTGGTCTCTCAACACGCAACACGAGCCTTGATTAATCGGAAAATTAGCAGGGGGTCCTGGTCAGCTCGTTAACGTTGTGGATGGCAATGAAAATATTGAGATAAAAAAATAAGCCACTCTCCAAATAGATAAATTTTCAAAATTCATACCAGTAGCTTCTGCCTGTGGTAAAAAAAGATAAAAAATAATGAAAATTTCATTAACCTCAAAAGTAAAATCGATTAGCAGCACCTTTAAAGGATGTTGCAGTAAGTCCCTTTGTCTTCGCTCCTCGTTTAATTAAACTTGGGACATTAGAGCCTCGACTAGGTGTAAATGCTTTCGTGACGTAAGTCGCCCTTAACGTGGTGACGGACTTTAAAGTTTGTTGTTACCTGAACCCAAGGTCTGACGATGATCCAGATAACGCAGTAACTTTTTGACAAAGATTTATGGATTAGGAGAAGCTTTCCTAGAACTTGTCCTAACCCCAAATCCAGGTCTCAGTAGAATCACGAGCTTATCATGTACTAAGTAACTACATGTACCAACAATGATTTTGACTCAAGGTAAAAATTTCATAATTTTGGAGAAAAAAATCTTAGCAGTGACGTCATATTGGAGATACGTACCTATAAAAAAAAATTCATAAGGTACGGTCAATCATATGTTCGCGTCGAATATGATTATTTGGATACTAAAAAATTTAATCTTCGTCATTATGTACAGAGAGATGAGGATTGTCATTAGGAGCTTTTTTTAGCTTTTTTTTTTCAAAAGTCTCATTTCCTCCAGCAAGACAAAAGCATTTCTTTGTCGCTCAGTAGAAATTACCTCTTGCCGAACGACTGGAATCGTTAGCCCGGCACTGACGTAGCCAACTGTCAATTAGCAAGGGTGGTGGTCAACCCTATTTTCCACCACCAATCCCTGTCCACCTGTACGCGAATTAGTACTCCGATCGTAGTAGCAATTAACCTCTGGCCTTCAATCTGATAACGTCTGTTCGGTTTTAGAACAAGGGCTATTAGCGAACGCTGTTGTTAAGTTCGGTCAGTAAATTTGGGTGAGATAAACGAAAGTCGAATGAAAAAAAACATTTTGAAAAAAATGAAACAAAAGACTACAAAATAATTAATACGTCAGGCAATTATCAGTCGTGTCATTTTTTTTCCCCCCACTGATTACGATCAGTGACACGTTACGACCTCGTTTGACATTTTAAGTGATTGTTCTATGCATATACAATATACAATTAGTATGAATGCATAAATTAAATTATTTCGAAGATAATTCATAAATATATTAAAAATCGAGTACAATGTCTTTTCCTTATTAATATCAATTTTTTTTTCAAATAAATATACTTTACTATTTTTTCCTTTCTTCACCCATATGACATACATGCGATTTATGGATTTTGATTCCGTTCTACATGCAATCGTGAAACTTGGTGCAGTGACAATGAGCGTAACGTATGCTCATATTTATTGAGATAGTTCAGTCAAGTAGTTACGGTGGCAATTTCGAAACTCAACAAAGGTCGATAGTTTCTAGTTCAATGACACTGTTAAGCTTTTGGCTTTTAATCCTGAAGCTATTCTACCTGGAATTGGTAATTTCTTGCTAGATCCATATTTTGGATTTTTATCAATCTTCATATTTATTACTCGCGTGTTATCAGTTACAAGGGGTAAAAATTTTCTTTAAAAAATGTTTTGGGCGAAAAAGATTATATTCCTACGACTACACTCGTGGGACCCATTCATTCTATGGCAGTGGAGGACAGAAAGAAATTCAGGGTCTCAGCTTGTCAAAAGTACCAACACTAAGAAAATAATAAATAAATGTGTAGTGGAACAGCGAGCATGTGTATTTGCATGCTCAACGATTCAAAACGTATTTGCTTGTTTGTCAGGTATGAAATAAAAATAAAAGAATGACAAAAAACCAATATAAGCTACACCTCAAAAAACAGTTACGTGTAAAAAAACTATGCGAATTACAGGAGTGCTGTGAAAACGTCTAAAAAGAATTATTGAAATCATATTATTAATGCCAAGTACACAAGTCGCTACGTATCTGCTTATTACATGGTCCAGCACTAGGTTAAAATTTTAATTTTATTTTCAAAATTTCCTTTAACGTCCTAGCTACTCTTTTATATTACTACTGCTTCTCGTACCTAATTATTATTTATTGGTCATTTAATAATTAATAAAACTTTAGGTGATTCCTTATCGAGTAATACTTGGCGGGTCCGTGCCAGGAATTCCGAAGTATTTACTTCAAACGTACCATAGTATTCCAAGACTATGTTCGTTATTAAGCTTTTACCGTGATTATTTTTGACAAGTTATTGCTAATGTGCTCTATACAGAAAGTTGACGTTGGTTTTGAGTTTGAAGACTGGCGTAATGAATGCAAATTTATATCAATTAATACACGCACAGTGATGCCACTGGTAGCCATATTAGAGATGAGATAAAAGTTCGCATGTTGGTAGTGGCCCGATTGATGAATTATATCAATAAGTGTATACATTAACACTTACAATTAGAAAGCAGGAACCACGGTGGGTAACAGTCAGAAGTGCTGGAAATTGTATTTTTCGGTGCGCAGAATTGCTGCGCAGAAGCCGCGTAGCAGCGAGGAGAGGGGGGAATACTTATGGGAGTGCTTAGGCTTAGAGCGCTCATTCCTCCACAAGCTGTTCGCCTGTACCGGTCTCTTGGGCCATCCCGTGTTATCCATTTGTATCCCCTTTTTCTATATTTATTTCTTATTTACTCCTATACTCGTAATCCTAACTCTGCTATTTTTATTTTTTTTTCATTTTTATTTCTTAACTTATTCTTTACTTTCCTCATTTCTGCATTCTTCTTTCCGTTCTCTTCAAGTAGGTTTCCCATGAAAAGTACCTCAACCCAAGTCAAATTTCAATTAAACAATTGAAATTAAAGGTCTTGGGTAATACGAGTCTCTCGCTTTACCTTGAGGCCAGATTCTTGAATATTTTAAGAGGTACTTCATTTGCATTAGCGAGAATGAAAAAAAAGGCGAGGAGTTGTATTTCCTGAGTGCTTTAATTTTATGAATTTACATTACCCACTCTGTACATTGCTTGTAATACCAACCCTTGTTCCCTGAATCTACAAGAATCCCTATATAAATTTAAGATGTAAAGAAAACCCATTGTTACCCTGCTGCAATTAGTTTTCATCGTCATTTTTCTTACAAAATTCTTAGTCTCCGGCTATGCGTGAAATTTCGCAGAGTTTTCTTATAACGCATATTATTTTCTTACAAGGTCATCAATATATCTATATACTGCACATTATCAGAGTACGTCACTCTACTGTTAAGAGGGTTGTCTAGTCGAACGGATCAGACTGGTCATAAAGAGTCACTCCGTTGACGAATGACACACCTGTGGCACTAACAACCCTTCTTTGAGCCCTACGTAGCAGTTTTATGTACCTACTTTATGGGGTTGTAAAACTGGACGACCCTTTGAAAAGAATCGTGTCAGCTAAGGTTTCGGCTTCGTGGACTCTACCTTTGCGTTGTGCCTAGACTCCTGCTTCAGCTCTTTATAAAATATCAAAATATTCATAGCCTAAGAGAGAGCGTTGCCCATTTTTGGGGTGTTCATTTTAAAAAAAAAAACTGAATGCCGTTGGTTATTTTTTACTTAAACAATGAAGGGTAGCTTTTGAAAAAAAAAAATAAATTGTGCAATAAGGTTGGAATATTTATTTTTAATTAATCTGAGAGTAAACGCATAGGATGTCTGCTCGCGCCAGGCTGAGTCACCCCCAGGCAGCCCAATGCGCTTCATACGGAGAACAAAATTGCACAGCCATTCCAGGTTTAAATGAGTGCATCGTAGCGACAATGGGTTTTAGTCATAATGTGTCTTTATCAGTGTTATTACGTAGCGGCTATAGACGTGAGCATTAATCGTGGGGTTAATCCGGATGGCAGCAGAATTAATCGGCAAACTGACCCGCGAACGAGCTTTCCGTATGCGAAAGCTCGTGCCCTGTCGAGAACTTTACGACAGGACCGGCTTTTAGACCACGGAAATTAAAATTGAATTCTGCAATTACCCCAATTACCACCTAGCTTCTAGCATGGTCTTTACCGCAAGCCAGACATCATAAGGCATAATTTTGTATGGGATTATCTACGAAAAAAAAGAATAACGGGACATAGCCTATATCTAATCGACGGCTCGCCGAAGATCGGACGAATATTTCAATTTGAAAAAGAATTCGAAAAATTACCTATCCATATTTATGTATGATGAAATTCATCGCCCAGGGCATTTGTCGTTCTCGAAACAAAGTTAGATTGCACCACAGTTTCTCAAGAAAATTACATCCCGACGCTTTGAGGACGCGTCACTTTCCAAGATTTCGCACGGAAATATCCTCACGTTCCTGTGTATCACTTTTGTCACTAGTTTCCACCGATAACGTCTCGAGAGATTTTCTACGTACTCTAAACAATCACTTCGTTCTTACATAACCTGTAAAACAAGAACAAAAATTTAATCAAAATTTATTTACATCCAATGTGTACCTACTCGTAGCATATAACAGCATTTCATTATCCCACATGTGTAATAACCGTCGCTGAAAATGTCACTAGTTTCGAAAGCTAATACGAAGATATTGCAAAGCAACGACGTAAAACGAATGGGCGACTGTACACGAGAGTATTCAGTCAGCGCGTTAACAAGGATTTCAGTTAAACATTTTGCATCGGGTTGAAACTTTACTGCGGTTATTTCCACGCGAAATTAAAGGAAAATAGTTTGACACACGGTATATGCCGAGTAACGTCATTTTCTCGGTACGACGTCTTGAATGTTTCGCAAGAGTTCCTATCTTAACAACGTTACACGCGTAAGTGGTAGAAAACAGTTTAGCGCGGGTAATTCAAACTGACTTTTGAATTATCTTAAATTTATTTTTCAGTCTATCGCGAAAC
>JASANN010000596.1:374003-390392 GCA_031762395.1 Calameuta pygmaea
TTCAAAGAAAACCGTTAATTAGATAAACCACTTTTTTTTATACAAAAAATATTAAATATCCTATCGACGGGGATGTCGTACAAGTCAAATATGTTCTACTCGAATGCTGAATCTTATACCTATGCTTACGTTAAGCTATAGTAAGTTAACACGTTAGTACACAGTGTGTGTGTATTAGAAAACAGTTTAGCGCGGGTAATTCAAACTGACTTTTGAATTATCTTAAATTTATTTTTCAGTCTATCGCGAAACAATTTTCTAGACAATGATATGACGTTGTTCAAAGAAAACCGTTAATTAGATAAACCACTTTTTTTTATACAAAAAATATTAAATATCCTATCGACGGGGATGTCCTACAAGTCAAATATGTTCTACTCGAATGCTGAATCTTATTCCTACGCTTACGTTAAGCTATAGTAAGTTAACACGTTAGACACAGTGTGTATATTTTAACGTACATAGCAGTGTTTACACTGTACGTGTTTGCTAAAACGGATGTATATACTTTGGAAAGTACATAGCCACTGATAGGGATTGAGGAATGATTGATCAGAGGAATCGTAGCTAAATACTTTTAAGCTGCCATTTCGAAGCTGTTTGACGTGAGACTTCTGAGCATTTGATTTACCCGACCATATGTAAGCACAGTATAGGTATGTATAAGATAGAGGAGAACAGCAGTCAAAAGCGTGGCTATCGAATTACCGAAATCAACGAGTCGAGTTTACATTTGCTTTGGAATTTAGTTCGCGCGATAACAGAAACGTTTCTTTGAACTTTAGAAAAAGGATTATTAAAACAAACGTTGACTTACGTAACCCCAAGTTGGTAGTTAAAATTATTCCTGAAATTTACTCGCGCGATGATTTTTACAAGTTTTTTATAGCGCAGTGTAGTAATTTACTGGATTGGGACGCTTACTGCGTACTGGTGATGATGAATTTGTCTGCATACAGAGATACAATGTATTTTATCTCACAGCCAAGAACTAACCTCGATTCACGCGCTAAGAAAGAGGCTAATGAAATATTAACATCGGCGGCCTGTGCTGCCCTCGACACGACACGGAGAGGTCAGGATCAATATCGCCATGTTGTATTTTTACACTTAGTATACCTTGTAATGATAAATCTGGTAAAGTAATTACTTGATAAATAAGTATTCGTATATTTGGCATTAATCTCAAAGCCGTTGTATAATTTCAAAAGTCAACAGCGTAGACTGTACTCTTAGTTCTCGAGAAATCCGCTAGAGTTCAGTCGGCAGCCAATAACAGAAAGTGGCAGCAGCTATTGGCTGCGAGGAAGCTGTGCAATTTCAAAGTAATACAAAAGAATTAAGTTGAATATACGAAATATAACTGATATTATTTTGCTTCAAAGATAAATCATTTCAAATTCTTTCAATTTTGAATTTCTCGCTATTTGTTATACTAGCTTCAAGTTATATATACAGTACGATTATGTTATTTCTACTTTACGTGATCCGTTCATAATATTTTATTTAACGTGAAATTTTCTTAAAATAATCTCTCTCTCTATTTCTGATTTCAGAAGTGAAGCTTGTATCACAGTAGCACAGCCTCAGGAATCGTCGTATTTCACATTCACCCTTTTGCTTACATCCACAGTTCCGGATTTTCAGGACGCCGTTGCCGTTGGTTAATTTCGCGAGAATCTCTCAGCCGCGAACTCGTCGTTAAGGTCCATTATTCCGCAATCCAGGAACAGTGGCACAGAACCACCCTCCATTTAAAAATTTTCTCTTTCGCTTCAAAGTAAGCGCATTTATTTAATCGAATCAATTATCCAGCTCTGATGACTGTCTTATTATAGTATTTTTTTTTTTTTTACAAAATTTCGTTCCAAAAACCACCACTTATTATTGTCTACCCGCAGTATAGGGTTGATCCAATTTTGTTTGCAAATATGAACCCAGTGACGATATGCTGAACTTCTATATTGTATATATATATATATATATATATATATATATATACTCGTAAAACAAAATTCGATCTTTGAAATTTTATATGTTTGTAGCGATAGTGGTTTTTGTTTTCAGGATAAAAAATGGCCTTTTGGGATTCAAAAGGTAGCACACAGAGGGTTGTTCTAAGGGTGTTATCCTTATAAGGTACCCAAATTTTATCGATTGCAGCGTACGTGGGTTCGAAAATACATGTGGATACGTTCGTAAAAAAAGTTCAGACTGCCTATTGTTCAAAATTATAGATATCGAGTGCAATTACAAGCATCACTATCTACCCCGACTGCATCTCCTTATCGCTCGTTAACGATAACAAAAAAATGTACTGGTCCTTTAACGTGTACCTAGAGGGGAAAAATAGCCTCTAGTCGTTTCTGAATTTGCATGTAAATTCTTCAAGGTGACAGGGGCGTGTTGGGCATGGAGATTGGGGGGTGCAGGAGTATTAGAAAAAAAAAAAGAAAAACTTGGGGTACTTCATTCTGCCTGTAATAGGAAATTTTTTATAAAACTACTTTCCGACTATCGTGAAAATTATCTTATTTCTGTTTTAGAGATTCTCTTAGTCTATTACGCGCATTTAAAACATGGCCGCCGCTGCGTTCGCAAACCCTAATTTACATAGCCGATAAATGCGTATACGCAGTACAGTATATATGTAAATGAGAAATTTGTATGCCAACGTATAAATTTGAATTTGATAAAATATCAAATACAAAGTATACACTTTTTCTTATTTGTATCAAGGTTGTATATGCCTTGTACTTTTTTTTTTCGCGGGAAAATATATAAGGTTTGAATACGTATTATGCCGTTGACTATTGTTGTTATGAGCAATAAAAATGTGGCACTGTCCCGAAGCGAGGGTTACTCGTATGTCGGTCACGAAGGGGGTTCAAAGAAGATAAGTTATGAGGGTGTGTGTGTGTGTGTGGAACTAAGCAGAGCTTTCTCAATGATTACTTTGGTTCACGGGTCGATGATTCCCAAAAGATTATTCCTTGTTAATTTACTAAAACCCTATTATACCACTATGGCACAATTGCATTAACCTATATCAAAGAGATTAATATAATTAGAATAGTATGAAATACGATAAAGGATAAAGTGTAGAGCAGCTGGTTAACGGAGTATTGTTAAGTTTGTTTATTAATTTTTTTTAATAAAAAATTTCAATATTTTTCCTATTCACTGGTACGTGCATATTTTATTAGGAGATCATTCCGGAATGAGACGTTGGAATTAATTGGCATTAAACAATTAATTGATAGATGAAATTAATTTATACGTTTCGTTCGTTAGATATTTAATAATGGCGAAATTTGACAAAATGACGTTTTAGCGAGATTTTTGGGTTATTACGGTTAAATTATATTTCAGGCTCTTACCGCGGGGAGGCGCAGCGATCGTGACGGTTTGAAATTTCAGAAAATTAAATTTCGACTCGTTACAAAGTAATTATCGTTCTTATATAAATTTTTATCACACGATTATATAGCCATTTGCATATTTCGGTTTAACGGCTGAGTATTAAGGGTTGATTTAAGCTGCAGATAATTTTTTTGTATTTGTATTTACTGTTGAAAGTCCACCTGTTGTAACGAACTGTGAAAATTGTATTTTTAACGTTGAATAAAATTTTTAATACGTTCACAAACACTTAGTGATTTCTGTTTCGAATATTTTACGTGACAATTCAGGCGTGACGTGAATTTTCGTGAATTTATAGGTATTGAGTAAAATCAGCTTCGGGGTTGCACGTACTGTGTAAATATCATTGCGACATGTTCCAACCCTAATTTCACTGGTTAGCACGTGACGCGGAATTTAGATTCACTAAGGGTGGTCACAGTGACAAAGCATGCCAGAGTGATAAGAAAATTTATATATGTATATTATATTTGGGGTGAATACCGCAATTGACTATGAATAAGATTAAAATTATTAATTCGATTAAAATTAATTAATAGCGATTCGTTCCAATACAGCGATATGATTATTCGATTAAATTAAAAAGTATCCATTACATTACACTTCGGACTACATTACTGTATCGATATAGGGAAGTTTCGATTAATTGGAAATTTTCATTCGCTCTGCTGTAACATGTGGGGCAATTTCTAAAGTCTTATCTGTCAACGAGATGCTACAGAAAGCCAAAGATACATCGACTTGAAGATTGCAGGGATGTCGGATAAAAAAAAGTAAGGTTATGTGAAAAGAATTAGACACGAGTAAATAGCTAATATTAATAAAAATATTTTAATAAGATTTTTATTATCGGAAATTATGTATTGCGATATTATATTTTTATAAGATTCTTTTTTTCTCTTTTCACGATGACAAAATATTGTTTTACCTCTACACGAGCATAGTAATATTGTCAGTATGAGTGCTGATATTTTTCTTAGAATCAGTTTTCTTATTTTAATAAAACAAATCCAACCTGACCTGACCTAAATTTCTACCGCATACACGACGGTAATATCTACAGGAATCTCCTTTATTCACTTTATCTAGCTTTATCTCGCTATATATACCAAGATGCTGAATCATACAAAGGGCTAACTCACCCCAGCTGATTTATTAAGCAGAATCTTTCATTATACACCACAATCGACGGATAAGGGATGAGATATGTATATATATGAACTGAGCATTTACGATCACAATACACGTGCGTCGCAGCAGCGATCTGAACGTTCCCTATATTAAAGCAGGATTATATTAAATCCGCGATCATCCATAATTCCCGTCAGCTCCTCCATAGAAAATCACATCAGTCCTGCCAACGAAAGAAAAAAAAAAAAAAAAAAAAACATAGTGCACCTAAAAGTGCTTATAATTCCAAGCTTTATTCCAATACAACACTCGGTAAATTTGTATCGGTATCTGCGACAAAAAAAATGCAATTAATAATCCGCAGCTAGTTTCAGATAATACGTGGATTAAGAATAATAAATAACTTGCTGGTTTGAAAAAAAAATTCCCCGTGCATTCTGACTTTAAATGACACTTGCAGTAAGTTATAGTTCACCATAAATCAGCTACGTGATCTAGTAGCGCTAGTAAAATGGCGTCCACGGGAGTGACGGGAGAATTTGTTTCGGGAGGATAATTTGATTTGCGTTTGTATAAAGATAATAAATCCAAAAGCATTACGAATGTCGGATAAGAGAATAGTCTGAATTTTACGTAAATAGATGTCTATTTATTAGGAAGTGCGAGTCCTATCGAATTCGTGGTTTCGATTTGTAAAATTCCATGGCTTCAATACGCGAATGGCCGCCATAAGTTATTTAATTTAAATAGACGTGAAATTAGCTCAACTAGGAATTACTGAGACGCAATGGAACAGAATTAGATTATCGCGTGTTTTTCGACAAAGTTGGCCCTTTCCCTTCATGTTACGTCAGATTATCACGATGTGCGTCGTTCTAACCCCAAAATTCGTGCCGCATTTTTTTCTGGCTGAGACGTGCCTACCTACACTGTATATCTGTACATAACGTTGTCAATCTTCGTAATTCAAGACTGGCATATCTTCAAACTGTAACAGGTATTCGAATTTCGTCTGACAATTGTGCACGCAAAGTTTATTCAAGAGATTTGCTTGGCTTTTTTTTTTACCTACACAGTCACGTCGCGACATTAGATATTGAGGTTAACCGTAGCAAAATCATACATTAATCATTGCTATGATTAATTCGAATGGATCTAACTCAAAATCGGTCTGATATACTTGGTAGAAAATATTAATTTTCATAGCTAGACAGGTCCTGGTAAAATCTATAAAATTACTTGGTACATCTGTCAAAATTTAATGTCACGGCACGACCGTACAAAAGCGTTTGATATCCGTTTTAAGTCACGTGACATTTACTTTGATACCCTTTTGAAATTCAAATTTACTCGCGTGTAACGCTCATTTGGTTCTTCCGATATTTATGGCAATACGACAGCGAAATTTCAATAGAGGAAAAGGCCTATTAGCCTCTACCGTGCCAGCTTGTCGTTGCTCTTATCGAAGAATTTTATTTTTACAATCTATTAATCGAAGGGAATCCCGAAATTCCTCAACTGTCTATCGTCAAATGACGTCAATCCATAAATCATTTATTCCCTAATGCACTAGATTCCAGTGAGATTGATCGGTTAAATTGACGTTCCTCTAATATGAATGGTAAACTTATGAATTTAGGATAAACATGGAAATCGATATCCGGTTGAACCACGTTCACGGGTTCTATCAAAGATTCAAGGTAGCACAAAAACGAGGTTTCGTGACTCAAGAATTAATGATTATCACGGTGATTAGAGTAACGTGTAAAAATAATGAAATTAAAAAATTCTATCCAAACACGTTATCCGCACCTTTCGTACTCAATTCAAAGAAACTCGTGACTGATAAATTTTGAGCGTTAATTATTAAGCGGAGGGAATGAAAATTTTTCATTTTTTCGAAATACAAAAATATGGAAGTAGAAAATTAAATACGGGAGGAATGACTCAAAGCTATGGCAACAGTTGGGATTCTTTTTCTGCTTCTACTAAGGGTTTTTCTCATGGCCAAACAAGTTCTCACCCTCGTAATAGGATCAAGGACCGATCTTATCTTTTCTCTTTATAGACCGTGGGTGGCTCAAGCGCATTTTTCGATTTTTCAAGTCGATAACAAAAATCCCTTTTGTAATTCAAACTCTATACGTCGTGTCCACGGACTTTCTTAACGCGACTCACGAATTTTCTGGCTTATGCTTGACTCATATAGATTTACTTTCCACTGGCGCGGATTGGACACGCGTAATCACGCAAAATGGCGGATCATCTATCTATCTATACCTGCGTAACCTACATATGTATATATAAGACCTGGGCTACTATGACCTTCGAACCCAGTCCAATCTAGTTTAATAACTAACACGCTATTTTTTAAAATTCTTATTCTACCCTTATAAAATAAAATCCATACCCACGAAATTATTACCTACCCTTATCTTCGTGCCAGTTTAATTTCCCTGGTATACAAATTTCGGAATATATATTTTCTTCCATTGTTCTTACAATTGACATTGACACATTCTCATCAACCCCCAAAAATCTTCCACTGTATCGTCGTCCAAAATTGTTGAGCCATTTTGAAAAATCTATGGAAACCCAATTCACTGTCTTTTCTCAATATACTTTTATACCAGCCGTGCTATTCACGTTCTAAGTATGTTTTTGGAAATTCCGAATTAGCATACTGGACAAAAAATTTTTTATTCAAATTTAATTACCACCATAAGCAACGTACCTATCAACCCCTAAGCTGCACCAGCAAACTGTATAAATGGCTTGCAAGTGGTACGCGTCTAGCATCTCATACATTTATTTTTCATCCCCTCCACGATGGCTTCACTGTAAACGTATGCAAATCGCGCAATAGTCTTTTATATGCAGAGATAACGACGCGTCAGGATGCCAAGCATAAAGGAGAAATACTTTTTGCATCAAAGTTGCACACAGTAGCAAGAGGAAGTATGCGCGCGTATGCTAATTTGCGAAAAAAAGACTAAAAGGAAAAGTGTTGCTTTGCATAACATTCTCAGTGATGTTCTAACCAGGGATAATCCCGGTAACCCAGTGCACGACAAAGAGACCTTTCACCTGCAGTTTCACCCTTATGACACGGGAGAGAAAATAAAACAAATCCTTATCACGCAGACACCCCGGTCAAACTGAGTAACGATAGCGATAGCACCCAAAAATTATTTGTTAAAAGAATTTGTTCGTCGGTAAAATAATTATAAAAAATAAGAAAAAAAATTGGAAACGGTACTAGTGGGTATAAAAAATTATTTTTTCCCCCAGGAAAAAAGTGCATAGAACGTGTCATTTTCTTATGCACCAGCCTATGCAGTTTATGGTTTCTCGATTTACAGTCTATATATATATATATATATTTTCTTCAACCTCATCATGACGTATTTCAATAGTGATAACTTAACATAACCTCAATTTGAACTATGATCTCTAAAGTTTCTCAATCCCGATCGATCGGGATATTTCCTAAGGGACAAATAAAACCTTCAAAATAAGCAGAACAACAGGCATTTCCCATAGGAATCCCATAAGAATCCCATATACGCACATAGTATTTGCCGAACAAGTATTGACTGTGATTCCAGCTCTTTTGTCACTCTCGTGAGGATTCTGGTGATGGACATTTTATCCCAACGAACGATACCTGCTACAGATACAATTCTTGGTGACACTTTTCTGTGCCTTGTTTTCCCTATATATATATATATATATATATATATATATATATTTCAGCCTTCAAATTCACCTCAAAATTTAAAAAGCCACTTTATTCCTTTTTATTGCTTTCACGCGGTTAACACTTTATGCATCTATGTCGACGTCTTTCAATGCTCTTTGTTGCTTCTTAATGCCACATTTTCTGAATGCATTCGGTTTGAACGAAGCCTTTAAACGCTTTTATGTACTTTGACTGTTGTCTAGTGCTCGAATATACCTATATATTACGATAGTAACTTTAAGACTCTTTAAAAGAAAATTTCGATTTTACAGTGTTATGTGTTGTTATGTGCCTTTATAATCTTACTGCATGTACACAGCTGCACTTTGCCAACTACACAGGATGCACAGGGTAAATTATTTCCATGAACTTTACTGATAAGTACTTCGATGTTGCATAACACTGTATATCAGGGGCGTTTGAAATTTTCATACGTCTCGCAACTCTATTATGAAAGTCGGCCATCCTCTTTACGGTCATGTGCATGCGTTGTGCGCGCGCATCCATTTGGCAAGTATTATTAATTAATTATAAATAATTGTTTTTCCACTATCGCAGATTGACTAATTGGATTTAATGGACAGGTGGCAAATTATAATTATCGATAGATAGGAAATTTCTGTGAAAGTTTTTTTTTTTGTAATTTTGCAATTTTACAGGTATTTTAATACTTCGAAATACATATAAAAATTAAGTATGGATATTTTGGTTTCGTTATTCTGTTATCTATTGAGGGCACATTTTTTTTTTCTAGCCACTCAGGTACATTTTAGGGCATGAACATTCCGTGCAACTGTAATCTATATTGATTTGCACACGATGTCTGGAGTTGCAAAATTTTCGCAAGCACGACTGGTCAGTGGAGATATTGATCCGAAACTTCAGTGTTATCGACATTGGTAATTGAAGTTGAACACGTGAGACACGCATCGATTATGCATTACGCTTTGCGCAATGAGAAGGTATGAACATACAAAATTGCATTAGAAAAATCGAAATTATTCAAAAACACGAGAGCGGCAAATTTTGGTAAAATCAAGGAAACACGCAAGATAAAGTTATACAGGTAAATCCAAAAAAAATCCTCATTCACTGTATATACATGTATAAAACGTAAATATAAATTTTCACGTCTCGCGTGATCGACGTAGCAACGTAAATCTGCGAATTTCACGTGAAACGTAAAATAAGCATTTGGACCAGTATAAACGAATATTAGGAACATCGACGTAGAAGCCCAATGAAAATTGACCGTATTTTTATACCCGTTGAAAAATTTCATATCGCAAGAAACGCAAAAATTTTCAAGTACATTTTGACGTAAGTCTTTCTATAAAAATATATATATATATATATATATTTAATATCCAATTTCCCCAAGGAAATATATAAAATTGCATACGAATAACCGATTCTTTTCGTACACAGGAGTGCATATACGTATGAATGCAGTTATATGCAGTCACGTTATTCAACTTCTAATGGGTGTCCATTGCCACACCTGCAGCTGCATTTGATCGTTCGGTCAGATGGTTGACACAAGGACGACGGATGTTGCCAAGAGAAACGAAGGAGCAGGAGGAGGGGTTAGGGGGAATGAGAAAAGTTCGATCACAGTTAGTTGGGTATAGTGCGACAGGCAATTACCCATTGACGTAACGGCACAACGGGGGAGAATGTACTATGTACTGTTGTGGAGGGAAGAATAATTTCTAAGCTTCCGAGAAAATCTACTAGAGACGTAGGTTAACTTTTACACCTGGCAGTAATAGTATATAGTACCAGTAGTACCAGTAGTATCAGTAGTACTAGTGCTACTAGTGGTACTAGGTACTTTACTGATAGAGCTAGTACCAATAGTAGTACAAGTAGTAGAAGTAACAGTGGCAGTAAAAATGTTGATCACCTCGTATATCCAACCCACGTGCTAATTAAATATTCAATACACCCGTCTGTGAAAAAAGGTCCAACTGAATTAGACAAGTAGGCACTGTGAATTGACGTGAAAGACACGTGACTCGTTTGGACTCAATAATTAAATATTTTATCGTTACTGCCTTACGACATAATCACCTTATCGATAATTTCGTACAGACGATCTGGAAAATATTTTTTTTTTTTTTAGGTAAGAAAAATATATAATTCATCATCCACGTGTGCATTTTGACAGAACTTTATCAACAATGTCGATTCTAATTGTTGATTTTTTTTTTTCATCATTTTTTGTGCAATACGAGATATTCAAATCGATCGATTACGCAGGAAAGATATCGCACATAATTTTTATAGAGACTTTGTACATTTTGAGTATGTCAAAACCATAGGGTTTTTTTTCTATTGTCTTGTTACGCAAGCTTCGTCGGTTGAAAAAAAATCTGTATGTCTGACTGATAAGCCTTGTGTCCGTCGATATATCTATATTCGCGTCTCTTTTGTGAAGTAAGTAAATTTCGCAATGGCCTACGGCGCTACGAGCTACAATCGAGAACGGATAAGCGCGCAGTCAATCCGCTCCAAATTGTTCTCGATCGAGTAGGTATTGTGCAAGAATGAAAATATAGAATGAAATAAGAATAATAGTATGCATGCAAAAAAAAAGGGTTGCGAATATCTTTGTCTCAGTCTAGCACGTATCTAAATGCAAATTTATCGATAACACTGTGGGTAATTGAATTTCGGAAAGCGATAACAATAATTATATCGTATCCACATTGAATTTGATGTACCTTCGATTAGCATTACGCAAGTAGTAATAGATATAGATATAGTGCTAATGTGATATTGTTATTTCCCCATGAGCAATCGCCATTAGCCAATTGATATGTTTAACGAGTGGAAGAGCGATATCTATCGTGACACGAGTTTCAAAGGAAAAGTCAAGGTAAAAAAAAAAGAATGAAAAGCGTCAGAAATTCACGTTGTCGGCAAACACGGCCATTATTTACGCGACAATGCAAATTTCCATTAGAGTTCAATCAACTGCCTTGCCCTCTTCTGTGTGTATTATCGGGGAGTGAAAAGAATAAAGAGAAGCCGAGGAATAATATTCGTACGTCATAAAGACGCCGCCTTAAGGATGAAATATTTCGTTAAGTTATAATAAAGAATGAAAATTAAGGGGGAAAAAAATAAATAAATAAAAGAAAAATGTACATTCAGATGGCTTGGAAATTCGCGTGTCTCTTCGCACTAGACTCGCGAAGGAAAGCTGCAAAATTTTTTTTCCCCCGTCTACTCCGGCTTAAAGGGGATGATTTCGAGAAAGTTAAATTTGACGCGAATTTTTTTTTTTTTTTTTTTTTTAGAAATCAATACACGACTTATTGTTGATATCCGAAGTCAATCAATGGATGATAAAAGAAAGCGCGAATATTCATTCGAGTTAATGCAATCGTTTAACGTGTCCACGTGTCACCCGTTTATTCTCGGACGTGAAATGATTTATCGATCTCTACAAATATTTTCCTCGAAGGCATCAAAGATATTTATAGGCAGACTATACAGGGTGTTCCTGAAATATCGAAAGAATAAATTTTCCTGCGAAACTCGGATTGATGACGGAACTGAGTAAAAATTTAAAAAGAAATACAGAAATTGGATACTTAGTGACGTAAGTATTTTTGAAAAAAAAAAAAAGAAACACCAAACTCTTATCTTTTCATTACATATCTTTCTTTTTGATTCGTCGACACCAATTTACTCTCGTTCTGTTCCTTTCAGACATTTTCATCGACCGACGTCGGACCGTCCCTTACATTAAGTTACGAGGGTGCTGGTCCCTTAAAAAGGGAAGGCAACTAAGAAGAAAAAAAATTACATTGAATTTTCTTCGACAAAATACATTAGGGTGTATCTCTATATATAAATATATAGGTTCATTATCCATTGAGAAATATATATATATATATACACACACAGTTAAGGGATGAATTTTGCTACGTCTCCGACGCAACGCGAAGCTCGATCAGAAGCAGCCATTTTGAAACTTCCGTATCTCAGCAATAACAAATTTATTTTCTGCTTATGCCGGAGCTCCCTTAAAGAAAGAAGAATCGAAGAGAGAAAGAAAAAAGGAAAACAAAAAACACAGCAGCCTCGACTTAATTCAAGCATCGACAGCCCACAAACACAAAAGAAGTATAAAGCCGCCGTCGCAGACTTCGCGCAGGAAATAAGAGGGATGATATTTCCTCTGTTCCTTACGCCTTTCATTTGGACTTGTCGACGAAATTGGGCTTATGGGAACTTTTGCAAAAGATTGAATTCACCCCAAAGTCCCACCAGTTGATTTTACCAACCGTTACGATTCGACGTTTCTAGAGACTCGTTTATTACCGTTCGCCCCCCCCCCCTCCACCCCCTCTCGGTAGTCACCCTTGCATCCCCCCACAGACACCAGGACACCCATTCAAATGACTTTAGGGTCTTTTAAAAGGGAAAATAGTAAGCAGCTCAACGTTACGATTTCCTTGCATCCGAAAAACTTTTTCCTCCCTTTGATTCTCGGGGTTCCGTAATGAACGTTAAATACCGAAATAAATGGATCCAGGTCGATTATTTGCCTTGAGGTCGAGGCGGGCTTTGCGTACGTGATAAAAGAGAAAAGACTTTGTCAGTCGTGCAACGATGCACATTGCAACTGCAACTTAAAAGTGAGGCAATAATTAAATGATATCTATTATTAACCCCTAGAACAAATTGATAAGGTACGACGATGAAAATCAATTTTACACCCTGTATAAACTTTGCACTCATAGATATTAGCTATTTCCTACTGTATAAAATATATGTGTTGGGTAACGTAAGTAAAAGTTTGTGAAAGTATCCGTACTACAGTATGTAAAGATAAATTATATTTCGCTATGTCTTATTAAGCTTCGTTTTCAATGTATCGATTTGCGAATCTTTATTTAGTAATTTTACGCTATTAACAACGACCCGAAATTCCAACCGGGCGATCAACTTGGCTCGATGCTGCTTCATAGGCTTGCCAATCTAAAGCGGACGTATCCAACGTTTAATTAACGATACTGCTAATTGGTGGGAAATCACCTATCAATTCAGATAGACCTTACGTTATCTGACTATTGTAATTCTACTACCGTTACTCATTCGATACGCCGTGCCTATTGCTATCGATCTCTTCTTAGTTCAATATCGGAATAATCGATTGCTGATAAGATCCATACGTATAATCAGTTTACCATTGCCAAGAAAAATAGTCATAACAATAAATCTTTTATATAGAAAAAAAGAAATACAAATATATGAGCGACAGGAAATTTCGAAAAATTTCAAATTTATTTATTAAAGGTAAGAAAAATATCAGTAGATAGACGGGGGCCTCGTTGAATTCAAACATAAGAAGAAAAAATAATATTTCAAATAAATATTTATTCAGTAGTCGGATTCATCGTGGATTCTAACGTTTTTTTTTTTATTCGTACAGTTGATCGATTGTCTCGTGAATTTCTGATATATGGAAATCAAGTAAATCTAATTGTTATTCTCACTGTCTTTGCCGAAGTGTATCGAGTTCTGTATATTCCGAGTACACTGTATCCGATATATCATAATGAATATTAAACTGGAATTTGAGACCCGTACTTGGTACTATAATTAAAATCGTTTATCAAAGTATCTCGAATGAGATATACGAAATTCTGAAACCGTTGAATGGAAAACGGTTGTGGTAAACCAACATGGCTACGGCTTCGATATTAATAATCTGTACGACGTAACTCCTCTTGCTTCCTATTGGCTCGTCTACTTCGACTCTGTTACCTTCCCAAGTTATTCGCCCTGATCGTGTTCGCAATCCCCTTTACAATTTCGCGTAGTTAATTTGCCTGAAAGACGCCTTTACAGTCACTGGTTTATATTTTGGTTAAAATAATTAATGATGTTTACGTTGAGATGAAAATTATGTTGGGGTAATTTTTTTTTATTTAACACCCAAATTCACGCACAGCTTATTTACGGTGCTGGTACGTCTTTTCTTCCAGGGAGACGCATTCTGGCTTTTCTTTTGAGAATTCGCTAATTCAATAAGTCTGACTTGTCAGACGTCACTACTGGGACAAGTGAAGTAGAAAGTTTAGCTTTTAGTCCGACTGACATGTTTTTCTTGTCCATGGAACAGACAACTGTAGCAGACAGTAACTTACGACTGTACGTTTTGTCCCATGATTTTTTTATCAGGAATTCTTTTATCATTTTAAGCGGGATATTTGAATCGATTGTATACACGAAAATTGAGACTTTCTTATAAATTGGAGGTTATTATTATTGATATTTTTTTGGTTTTGTCGAAAACAAAAAAAAATTCATCTCAATTTTGAATTTTCGAAAAGGACGTTAAGGGCGATATTAAATTGCGAAAAGTTGCTGGAAAGTTTGTTTTCGGTGTGATCGACCTGCCTTGTATGCAACTGTTGGTGGAATTTAGCGTGATACGGAACAATTATAGTCGCCTTCGTAACTTCTTGCTGCTTGTTAAGAGTTTCATTAAGAAAGTTTAACTTACCTTACTATTCTCAAGCTACAGCTTGATAATACCATTTCCTGGCAAGTTATGAGCAATACGGTGTATTTTCGAGAATTCGACTCTGTGCGATACGCGAATTTTGGATTGGAGTGTCTTATGTGGTCGAAGTGGAATTTTGATTGATGATATCCATATGTCATACGCGAACGCGTATTGCAATTTATTTTATTGAAGCATCTCGCCTATGTGACGATAAGGTATGATGCCTAAATTTAAATTATCTACTATTTTTAGCTACGGTAAATCGATATATCGATCCTATACAAAAATTTCGATATAGTCACAAGGACCCGATTTATCCGATCGTCGTATAAATAAAAATGTAATTTTTTTAATGTTATAATTTGCACGAAAATTCGTCACGTAAGACGAATAAATATAGAAACCTTGGAATATTAATTATTCTGTTCAGCACTTCTACCACTTGATCACGTCCAGAAAAATTTCTATTCAACTTGAAAACCCATCGAAAAAAAGCCACTTTCAATGACGAGACAAAGAATATCGAGTATCGTTCAAGTTCGATATCCAGTTTTGAATAAAAAAAATAATAAAAAAATCGTCCTACTCGAATTACGGAAATCTTAACCAATTGAGATTTTTTTAACATCTTTTTTGTACAATTGAAAACAAAAAAAATTATTAAGACAATAGAAATAAGAGCGTTCGGGTTAATTTGTCGTAGAACGTTCACTAAGATTGCGTTGAAAATACGCCATGCAGTTTTGCCTGTTAACCACGAGTTCAGCCAAGAATAAATCCAGAACAATGGATGCTGCACGGAAAGAAATTTTCCACGTCAGAGAATAACGGAGCCACTTGTTACACTCGACGCGACAGAAACTGTTTCCGCGTGGTAAGATTAAGACGAGGATAATGAGATAAAAAATATTTTGAAAATTAACCTGAAAATGTGTCTACGACAGAGAGAAAAAAATCGGAAGAGAACACTTGCTACCCGTACTGTAGAGAATTCGGAAAACCGGTAAAACAATGGTAGAGAATATTTTTGAAAAAAAAAATTGAATTCTGCATAAAATTCCCCAGACGAGAATATCTTGATAAAAAGTTAACCAACCGGTACTTCGGTGCACGAGGTAATACCTGAGTCTTTTTCTGCACGAAGTTGGTATTAAATTTTATCCATAAAATCGACTTCGCCTAGCGTCTTGATTACGATGTAAAAATACGAAGGATCGAAAAACTTTATATTTCCAGTATCACTGAACTCTTTCGTTTTTAGTATCTTAATCACATAAAATACTTATGACCTTGTCGGCTTTGCGATAACAACCGAAAGCACTGTTCTGCCTTATCTATTTCTATAAGGTATGAGTATCAGGGATAAGTTCAAAGCAGTCAGTGGATCTTGGGTAAAACTCTCACGTAACGCAACACCCATGCTCTTGAGTAATCCACGTATCACGAGTAAATTTTTTGTTACACGTAGTATAAAGATACGAGTATTAAAGGTCGAGAATTTTTCTAGTCAGTTTGGGGGGGGGGGGGGGGGGGGGGGGGGGGGCGGGGGGGGGGGGGGGGGGCG
>JASANN010000596.1:390402-423047 GCA_031762395.1 Calameuta pygmaea
TTTTTGGCTTTTTTTTTTTTTATTTTCCCCCCCCCCCCCCCCCCCCCCAAAAAAAGAGCGAATCACCATAAACCGGCTTCGTTAAATAAGCCGTGCGTGTAGTTTGTCGGTAAAAAAAAATTAAAAAAAAATGAAAATTCGACAATCACCAATTAATGAATTTAAGTAGCGACGAATGAAAACGGTCGTGTGCACTGACCTTTATTGTTCTAGCTGCTAGTTGACCGCGCGGGAAGCTCGTCTCATGTCAGGACGAAGAATCGACGACTGCTGAAGGATTTAACGACAGGACCTCGTGATCCTGAAGAATCCTGGCGCGCTCTGTGTCCAGGAACAGCGTCGCGCCGTCGCCGACGCCGACGTCCGAAGGAGCGTCGTGCACCTGCGCTCTCTCGAGAGAATATCCCCTACCACGTAATTCTGTCAAACCAGGGCCCACTACCACCTCCTACGGTTTCATCAAGCACCCCCAGCACCCCCAGGACCTAGGGGCGAGCGTCGTCAACCTACCCCTTTACCTTCGTAAGCCTCCGAGCAGCTCCGTGGGCCCACCACCTGATCCCCAACCCCCCGTACCCAACAATTCCGGCACTTCCACCCTTACGGATACGTACCTACCCCTACACAGAAACGCAACACACACCCACCCTTAAGCCGTACACATAGAGACGGGGTACGCCGAGACAGAACGTAGCCAACTGGGTCAATACTGGTACTCCCTGCCTTCCCCGTGTCCTTCGCTACCCCTATTTTCACCAGCCCTGCAACGAACCTGCACCTAGACCGCTTAAGGAAGCCGACGCCACAGTTGCACCAGTATCTAAGGGATGATGGACGGGATGCGTCTGCAGCCTGAAACGCTATAAATGTACCTGATGTCTTGCGCACCTGCCCCTATTTTTTCATCTCTTTCATCCCCTATTTCTTATGACGAATCCCCTGTTGCCTCTACTTTCCTTCTTTTCCTTATTTTTTTTTTTTTTTGCGACAAGACCCACCTTGACGATGAAAGGGCTCGACGCTGATAGAGCCTCCTCGAACGAAACTCGTTACTTTTATTTAATCGGATGAAATTTGACACTAGGTATAATTATCTACGACTATCTACACAAACGTTTTATCTGGTCGCTTATCTTTTCGCCAATAACTTCAACTATCCCTATACTCTGTATACCTATATCTATCGTAATAATTCAAGTTTACTGGAATATAATACCGGGTATGATCTTTATCGATCCATCAGGCACTATCAGGATCCATAATGAAAATGACGAAGGAGAGGGTCGTCGCTATTATGTAATAGAGCCCGTTTAAATAATTATCTAGATCCTGAATGAGCTAGATCCTTCGATTTCGCGTGCGTGGCGAACTGTGTTTCTATGATAATTTTTATTTAGTTACGTCATAGGCATAAGCTACACACATTTATATAGAAATATTTAGAAAAGATTTATCAACCACTTCGAGTCTGGGATCATTAATGGTGATCAATAATTTCATTGATTAACACTTTTTATTTTTCCTTTTCTCGAGTATCGCGTGAAATTAAATTTTATAGATCACTCATTCAATTTTTTTGATGCTCCAGTCATTATTTATCTCATGATAGTTTAATTTCTTAGACCCAAGTAGAGACTTTTGCGTAAAAAGGGGCGCAGGTCTTCTCACTAAAGATCTTTGGGGTCTAAGCAATTTACTTTGTTTCATGGTAATTATAAGGGTTTTCGTGAAAAGCACATCAATGTGTATGTATATATATATACACACACATATATATATATACACCTTTAAAATGTCTAGTCTAGCACTCTACAGGTTGTTTCACTGTCACACGACATTCCAGACGTCCTTGCGACCCTTTGACCCTCCTTTTAGCGAGATTCCAAATCTCTTGTCATTTCTCAGAAAATTTTAAAGATTTATCTCGAGACTTAGAGATCCACTGGTTGTCTTAGCTGACAAATGTTTCTTTTTATTGGGACTTTGTTGTTTTATCACTTCACTCGTCCAGTGATCAAGGGCAGGTCGAATATTCTTTATGATTTATTATTAATGCCGAAAGCTTCACCGGACTCTTGAATTTTTCTAACAACGTCTACGGAATTTTAGACGCGATAACATGGGAAACTACCCGTCAGATCTATTCGACGATAACTTCGTTCCGAGTGGAAAAATTTTCTGACAAAGTTTCGCAACTGCGAGTCCCCCCGTCGAGAATAAAATCTGCAAACGGATGTATAAAGAATTTTCATAAACTGTCAAATCGGAAATTGCAAAATTGACAATTATTCGCAAGTGTCCTTATCACAGGATTTTCGTTTCAAACATTTTTTTTTCTACGTCATTCATTCAAAAGGACTAAGCCATCCTTCGATACTTACAATTTGTATGTGCCGGAGTGTATTTTTGTGAAAATTTCTGTTCAATTCATGACTCTACATGTAGATACTTTCCTGTAGCAAATCCTGTATTCTCACTGATATTCCAATTAGCCTTGGAAAACACGCATGCAAATTTCTCTTGGGATACGTTCATTATTTTTTATCATGCAAATGTACGACCGAGTGAAAACTAATCGTAATACCTTGCGTTGCGTTAAGCCGTAACTACTAACATTGTACTCTATACATATATATATATGTATGTATATATTTTGGCTAATTGGGATTTTGGGCTTAACGTATATGTATGTCCATATATACACATATATGTATATAAGTTAGAGATTCAAGATTTTGTGGTTGGCATAGCCGTTTCCTTTACCAATGTTAAAGAAAAAAAATTAATCTGCATCGTATAACGAACCTAATACAGACCGTCTCGACGTATCATTGGCGCTGCCCAATTTTTCTAATTACTTAACGTTGAAGGCTACCATTTCGAGAGCACCGCCATTAATTGGCCCACTAAAGTCTTACGAGCGAAAGGACATTCTGGGCCAAAATAATGACTATCGGATCGTGACGTTTTACGCTCCTATCTATCGAAGGAGATACGTGGATTGGAAGATGCTAGGAAAATATTGAACGAGGTTTGAAAAATGATAAGAGGTGAGATAAGAGTCGTGTAAGTAATTTTTTATAACGATTTCTTAAAGGAAACTTTGACAAGATTAAGTTCTGCACTGGAGTTCAGTGTTATATCTATACTGATTGAAATGGATATTAAAGAGAATTTTCATGGATTGAATATACAGTGTTATTCACAGGTATCGGTGCCAGTTGAAATTGGCACGTTCATTTGATTTTTATCAGTTTAGATAATACAACCATCTACGGCCGACACAATAGCTCTGAACAATATTCTGCAGATGGAAGGATTGTAGAGATTTTTTTCAGTTTGCTGTATGTAAAAAAAATTGGAAAAAAAATAAAAATAGAAATTTTAACAAAAATATCAAAATTAAATGGTACTGTAATGTGGGGATAGAACTAATTTAGTAGAAAGCGTTTCTGCAGCGTTTTAATGCATTTTGAATTATTTATATGATATTTACATATTTAAGCTTTCCATAATGATATATAATAAAAGCTTACTGGTCAGGATATGTGTATGAATTTCATATGTAAAATTTTGCTGGCTAATTGGGATTTTATGCCAATTACTATTGTGTTGGTAACAAGTGGATTTCATGTGTTTTATTTTTATTTTTTTTTTCTAAATGACTTTTTTGTACGTACTATTCTTCAACAAATATACGTTAGTATGTAGTAGAATACGTTGTACGTTCGACAAATTAGTCCATTACGTTAGCCCTGAATAGGAGATCTTCAATGATACTGCACAGTTAGATTGAACCGATTCGTAACTGGAAATTGAATTGGGCAACTTTATTTTCTGCTAAAAATTCTTTTTATTATAGAGAAGGAATTCGTACGTATTTTTGTCGTCGTAATAAATATATTGTATTCGTTAAATATTGTCTATTAAAATATCATTTGTCAAATATTAATGTGTACACCGGAAGACGAAGGTGGAAAAAAAGTCAAAATTGATAGGATTTTTGAAATTGTGAAATATGACGTGTAATACGTGTTCATTTTTTTTTAAATACTCTTACCTCAGAACGGAAGTGACGTATAGGGAAAGATAAAAAGACTAAACCTATCTTGACGTATTGACCATCAAATAAAATTTCTTTATATTCCTCTTGTAGTATGTCTTTTTTTTCCAAGATATTTTTTTTGGGAACTTAAATAATTTCTAATGAAAGCACTGTGTCTGCTTGACGAATAAAAAATAGTCACTTTCTTCGGTGTCTTGGATTTCATTTTTTCTCTTTGGGCTTCAGTTTTTCAACCCTCAATGCAGTGCAACGACTGTGAGGTTTTAGGGGTGATACGTGATACCTGAGGGGGCAGGGGGAGAGATTTAGAGCATTTCCGGTCGGAATAAACGGAAGCGAGCGGGAGGAACAAAAAATTTTGAGAATGGAAAATTTTGCAGATCTCACGACAGTCAACGGGGTTCCAAAAGCTCGATAGGAAGTTGAGCGAGTCTTGTACATAAAGCCCAGGAAAGAAATAATACTTTTCCACATGTATATCCCGTTGGAAAGTGGTGGGAAAAAAAATCAGAAAAAGAAAAAAATTTCGAGGTCGTAAGAAAAAAGTGATATTTGGAGTTAAAAAAACGTGCGAAGGTGATGATGCGAGCTGTTGATAAAATCTAAAAAAAATGTTTCATACAAAAATGTGGAATTTTTATTCCCCAGTTATTCGCGACTTACGTCTTTCTTCGTTCCACGATATTCCAGTAGCTTTCAATTTGCGCATTCGAGCTTTTATTCAAATCCTTGATTTCTCGCGAAAGAATTCCTTAATTAATTCACAAGGACGCTGAAGATGTTTTCGAGTTCCTTGAATTGGATGTCTCGAAGGATCCTTCGAAGAAATCGACTACTTATGTATATTTTTGTACCTATCTTTAAAACACTTTTCACAAAATACAGTCGACTCTACCAGACGTCCGTCTGTATTCCCGTCTAAGAATTAAACGTGGGACCCGCAACGTGCAGTCGATGGATTAAAAGCGAACTCCGCGAATAATCTTTATTGTCTTTTCTGCACTTTCTATAAGCATCCCTTATTCATTTTTAAGCCGCCAGACGTATCAACGAATCAAGATTAGTCGTCGATTCTTTAAAGTATCTCAAGGGTCTATCTTTAAGTATCTAATAATAATACGTAATGTATCGAACACGTATAACATAAAGAAAAAAAAATTAGTACTTGGATATTTGACCAAATTCAAATTTCGAGTTTTCAATATCCCTTTGAGTATTTACGAGATTCTCTGTAGGACTTGGTTATTGAAAAAAAAAAGTTTTTAAGTACATTGTACCAGACGACAAACTGAGCTTTTATTTATCAAAAAAAAAAGAAGTAGGTAAAGCGAAGAAACGTCGAAGCGAAGCATATCGAATTTGCTTATTCAATAAGTGAATGAAACTACCTCTTAGTAGCTGTTTATTTTTTTTCCCTACAGTTATGATGTCAATTGTACAGATATAAAGGTAAAAATGTTTTTACGGCTGCTCGCGCAAAAATGGGACGATTGTAAAGGAACAAGATTACTCGTAGCGGGTTGTGACGAGGGGAGGTTTTATAACAAAAAAAAAAAAAAATTAAAAACGCAACGGAGAAACCCGTCATAAGAGAAACATTAGATAGTATGAAAACAGAAAAAAATGTCGCACCGCGTATGCATACAAGGAGGACATTGTCAAATTTGGATAAATTCAAGTTGTACCTGCGAACAAAAACTCGTAAGAGCTTTTGTTTTTTTTTTCATGTTACTGTGGAACAAAAATTTGTCTAGGATAATTTAAAAAATTTGTATGCCTCCTTATCATTACTTTGAACCTTTGAAATTTTGAATCTGACATATTTGAAAGTACATGAAATATTTATGAAGCACCCTGTATATCGCTATCAGGATAACCTACGATAACCTGGGTTATTGTACAAAATATATATAAAGTTATCAAAGCGGCTCTGCTTATTGAAAAGTCTCAATAGGATTGTTCTCTTGAATTTGCATAACGAAGTATCCCTTAGGTATTGCAAATTTTACGTAATATCAATAGTGCATCCTGTTGCAACGTTTAACCCTTTATGACCCGACCAACCGTTACCCCGTAATATTCCACATCGTTTTACCCTGAAAACATCCCTATTAGAAATTACATGCAGAATTTATGGACTCGTCTCATGCACTTTGAATCCTCCCCAGAGACCGACTACACGTTCTGAAACACATACGCGAATTTGAAAATGAAATATTTTGAAAAAAATGTTTGGCCTCTGTTTCATTTCAATTTCCGGTGATGCCGGCTTGTCAGTTCCCGATGACGAGTTAAACAAAAAAAACCTTACAACCTAAAGAAAAAAAAGAAACCTTGAAAAGTCCTAAAAAATTTTCAAGGGGATGAAAAATGCAAATTTCCTTCAACGCTCTTATGGTCGAAGGGATTTTAGTACTATTTGAAAATTTGATAAGGGGGCGAAAACCATAATCGGACAATGGCTACGTCTACGTAAAAGGGATTAGGAAAGTACGACATAAGAAAAAAAAAAAAAAAAAATTTGTCTTATGAATTATGAATGACGTCCCGATGATAAAGCAAATAAACTGTAGTTGGGTCCCGCGGCCTATCGCTAATAAATATTACATTAGTCGGGTAGCCATGTAACGTAGAGTAAGGGATGCCGCCCCTTCTAAACCCCCATTCTAAATAGGACTGGATGGTTATTTATGTTAATACAAGTTTCCCCAGTCAGGTTTCTCCCACTCCTAACCCTTCCGTAGCTTTCGTCACTATGATATACTAAATAAATAACGCTTTGTTAAACTACCCTTGCACTAACTAGCACAAATTGAGCTTGACTTAATATTAATATTAAATAATTTTTCTAACCCTTCTGTAAAATTTATTTTTATCCCCGGTCATCAAAGTGACAAAGATTAAGGGGTTGTGATCATCGTCGTACTTCGCGGTTACTTTATACGCTTTTGGGTTTAATTGAGCGAAACGATCATTAGAAATAGACTTAATGATTTCGGGCAATAAGACGCTTTTTTGCCATTAGACTGTACTTAAGCATACTGCAAAAGTAAGGGGTTGTGTTATTTGAAAAAAAAACTAATAAGAGGGTGTAGTCATGGCAACCAGGTTCACCATCAAACCCTTACTGGCTCACATTGCTATGTCTTCGGAGAGTGGAGGAACCGAGGAAAACGCAAAAAACTGTTCGAAACATATTTCTGACTTGTCCCGTACCGCTTCCTACGTATTTTTCGCGCGCTGATCACGAATCTGGACCAGTTTTGCGATTGTGAAATTCAAATCGGTCGTACAGTTTAAAGGTTATGGACAGCCGAACGGATGTCATGAAAAACTAGGCCTATTTTACTCTATCATAGCGAACCTTTAGGGTTCATTCACAATCTAAAAGGGGTTAGAATATTTTGTTTGGTGTAAATGGCAAACGACACTTTTAAGGCTATGGTTAATTGTAGCAAAAAATATCCGGTAGCTAAGCGAAGGGTTGTTGGGGGATCAAGGGAAGATTTTGGATAAAACAACTAAAAGTAGGGAGCGATTCCTTATCATTAATTTTTTTTCAGATACCAGACACGTGCGAACTCCTATCCCGAGAAGCCTTGTGAATTGGTGCGAATGGTGATTTTGTAGAGCAGATACGGACTTGGACTTTAAATCACGGTACAGGGACTAGACATCCGGAAAGTGCAGTGGAGTAAGGCGGGGAAGTGCATCCACTCGATTATCCGGAGACATGCAGCCAAGGTGCACTGATAATCGGAAGCTGCAAGTCCAGTATTGAGTAAGTACAGCCGCGTGCGGTTTACGTTGGTACTTCCACAATTACGAGTAAATTGATAAAATTTATATAGAATTTTGAAACGCTCTGTATATTTGCGTAATTTTTTATTCGTTAATTTATTTGTTTTTCTTCGAAAAAATTTTCAAACTTTCAGACTTACTCGTTAATCTCCAGACATTCAGGGATGAACAAAAATGAAGTCAGTGATTTTCAAATATTTGATCTGCGTCTTAATGCACTTTGATCATGCAGCTGGCGTAGCTTGCAGTTTTCCCAAACTTACGGTGCAGTTTTTCCAGCAGTTCAGAGATTCTACGACAGGTTCAACGAAAGGTCTTTAGGTTATAAATGATTAAAAAAAATTATTTTATTTATTTATATTTTTTAATTAACCACAATCTGTCAAATTAACTATGCGGATTTCTCTCGTTGGCCTCTTTGATCTCTTCGTATGACGTCACTTGAGAGATTACAGAGTTTCTAATGTCACCATAAAGCTTACTTAACCAATTTCATGCATTCTTGATGCACTTTTTACCGAGCTTCAAAAAAAGTGCACGCGATGTCAATGATCCTTGTGATAAAAAATTGTTATTCATCAAGTTCAAGTGAAAGCACAAGTTTTTGAAAAAATTTCTTATATTTACATCACGCGTATTTT
This sequence comes from Calameuta pygmaea, assembly GCA_031762395.1. Classification (NCBI taxonomy): domain Eukaryota; kingdom Metazoa; phylum Arthropoda; class Insecta; order Hymenoptera; family Cephidae; genus Calameuta; species Calameuta pygmaea. The sequence continues at coordinate 398,911 of JASANN010000596.1, forward strand.
TCATGACAATCAGGCACAATCCGTACTTTTTTTTTATTCAGTGCGATTCTAGACTCAGTGGATTAGTGCACTTTTTTTATGAGCTATTTAAACTGCATATATTCACGTGACTGGTTTATCACGCGAACTTTAAGCATTCCTATACCTATATATATTTTCACTCGATTTAACTCTGGATCATTACAATTTTTTTATTAAAAAAAAAAACCAATAAATGTTATCAGTTCAGCTCGTACTTATTGCATATATCACGTGGCGAGATGATTGAACGAATCTGTAAACTACCGAAATGAATAAATAGAAGTTGAAAATGTGAAATTTAGTTTTGGCGGGAAAGGAAATTAAATTCAAAATATTTTCACGACAATTGCAACTGCAATTTATTTATTAATTTTTTGTCCTTTAATTTTACAACTATCCTGTATACAATTTTCCATGCATCCTTTGGTCCTTTGATATCTGACGTATCTTCTCGTGTCCACATCGCACGTGCGTTTGTTTACTAAAATTTTGACAGGAGGCTTCCAGCTCTAATTTTACGAATCTTATCGTACACGAAAACTTAACTAATTTACACGAAGGTCGCCTATCTTTTCCAAGAATATCGAGCAGTACGAAAGTACCGTCACTCGATATTACGAGTCACGCGAGGAATATACCTAACCTGTTGTTCGCCATGATGTATTTTCATCGTTTACGATTAGTCGAGCTTTAATGCACTTGCACATGCACCTGTTGAGATACCCTGGTAAAGTGGCGCGATGCTATTTTGACGTATGATAAAAAAAATTATTTTCCTTAAATTTTATCCCACTTTCTTTTTTTTCCCTTAATTTCTTTCATTCTTCAAGAAAGTCAACTTTCTCTCGGATACACCCGGTTTCCTTCACACGGTGTATACCTTTGGGCTCCAGTTGTACAATGAAAGCTTTTCTTTATATAGAAAGCTTTTATTATCCGATACCGCAAACACGCATACAGCGACACGTGTCTGTGGAATAAATAAACACTTCGGGCTATAAAAGCACATGAATTGTTTATTGGCGGGTTAAATAAATATTACGAAAAATAAAGACAACTTGCAAAGACACGTGACGTGTGATGATGTTTTTTTCAATCTGTCATGACGAATATCGCGATATTGTTATCAGGCTTGATATTGGGAATTTTTTAATGATATTTAAAAAAAATGATTAAAAATGACTTTGGAGATTAATGACGATTTTTTTTTATTGACCTAAATTTTTTTTTATTCAGTACCCTAAGTCGCTGTTATGCGTTACATATATGTACTGGAGTTCATTTGTGCTTTTATTCACGCTCGATTCTGGCATCCTGGTTACGAAATATTAACTATTTTCTTCGGCCTTTTTTTTTTACTATTGTTCGTCGAACAATGGAAACCCGCCTGAATCGCACAATGCCAGGATAAATAAGAGGCTGATGGATAGAGGAACTTTGGTATTATTTGAGATGAATGAACAAAAAAAAATTAGTTGAAAATAACAAGGGGTGGCAGATGACAAAATGGAAGGTTAGAGTAATTGGTTGAAACTTTAGGATCGTATTTTAATTATATCATGACGGTCGAAAAGTTATTATATTTATTGTTACACCATTTCGATATATCGAATTTAAAAATTTATAGTTATCTTTTAACGTTATTTTCGTCATTGACTGTTTTCATGTATAGGTACGTCGATGCTATTTAAATAATACTAGGTACGAGTAAGGTTTTTTTTTCTTTCTTTCTTTCTTTCTTTCTTAAGGGATGATTATCGAAAATATGAGATCCATTTTTTTCACACTTTATATACGGTTAGTTGTGTCTGATGCTTTTTCCTATTATAGATTATGACAGAATCTGGACGTGTTACAGTTTAATTACAATTTTGTAATTCGCAAAGTTTCATGACAAAAAGTGAGGGGACGAAAGGAAATTATTATTTTTATGTAAAAATAATTTGTTGAGCCTATTATGATTATAATGATAAAATAAAATTTGATTTTGTTGAAATTTTTTTCATTAATCAATCCAAAATTATTATAAAATTTTTGGATAATTCTTAATATTTGATTCCTAGAACTTTCTATTGTCCATTGAAAAACGATTTCGCGTTATGAAACAATAAATTAATTTTGCGATAAGAACTTTTTAATTGTCTATTACGTAATGCTATGTCAACAGTGTCGAATGAATAATAATGATAACGATCCGTTTGGGAACACATATATAGGAATAATTAATTAATATCATTATCGATTATTAATGACAGATTGAGCGATTAGTTTCTCACATGGTAAAACAGTTTTACAAAATATATGAAAAATTATAATAAATCATTAACAGTAGATTGAATTAGGCCGATCCTGTCATTTATACGTTCATCGTGACTTTGCCACATTTTTTTTTATTGCTTGCCGTTCGTAATGTTAAAGTAAATTTCTGAATAATTAAATCAGCTCCGTATAATCGTATTTTTCTTATCGTTATCGTGTCACGTCGGTAACAAAATATTTTCCATTTTATTAATTTTTTAATTTCTTTTTCTGAATCATTTAAAAACCATGTGCCTCGTCGTCGATTACCGCGACGCTTAATACTGCTATTTCGAAGAAGGCGTCGAGACGACACTACCTAAAAATTAGACTACCGAATAAATTTATCGTAATTCTAATATCTTTCTTCGATCGATGATTAATGTAAAATATTTTTTTAAATTCACTCATCGTCACACTATAAATCTGCAGCGTTAATCAATACCGCAATATAGTTTCGAAAGCGACTATAAATCTCTAAAATACCGATCAATTCGCCCGGCGACCGACCCTGCGCATTTCAACATCAAAATTCAAATTACCAACAAGTGTAAGTTGACGAATTATCAAAATTTGAATTTTCCCGCTTCTATTTCTTTTTCTTTCCAAGTATCAATCATAACCCGCGAGTCGATCGCAAAAATTGGTCGCCCTAAACACATCTGACCTTTCAACGTGCGTAAAGTATTCAACTGTTAATGAGGAAAAAAAAATCTGAAATACATAAATAGACGCTGGTCTATTTTTCATTGTAAAAAAAAAAAAAGAAAATAGCTGCAAAAATACTTTTTTTTTTCCATTCAAATATCCCGCGCACCAGCGTCCAAATACACGTTTCCCCCATAGACTCTAATTGAAAAAAAAAAAATAATAATAATAATTCTTGGCGACTAGCGCTCATATCGATTCTGTCTACTGTTACCTTGTCTTTGCTTCAAAGCTAACACATTAATTGAACAGTCCCACTTACTCGTTCAATGCAATCAATACCAGGTATCGCCGAGGTTGCTGGGACTTATTCTATAAGAAAATTATCGACCATTTACATTCTCATCGCTTCCATCCCTCTTCGCAGTGACCATTGATTATTGATTGAGAAAGCTGTTGTTCTTCGAAATGAGCCCAGCGCTGCTCTCGGACATTGGTATCACTGCTGATTTTTCACCCTTTGGTAATTTCGTCCTGGACTTTATGTTGGGTTTCAGTCCCTTCAAGATATTCTGTGGGGAGGTAAAGTGAGCGTTAACCAATGCGGGAAGTAATCAACCCTTAGGGTATTACCGTAGGGGATGTATCTAATCTCGGTCCTTTTACAGGAGGGTAGTTAAATTTGATTATAGAGGAAGAGATAGAGAGAGAGGATGGTTCCTACATTCATTAATCGTAAAACGATACCGATCTTACCTCTTTGATCGATCCAGGTGTAGTTATGACGTAGTAAATTGCATAGGCCGGAATCCAAATCATGGATGAGAAGCTCATTGTGAAGCCTAAGATTTCAGCCCACGTTGGATATTTATACGTATTGCCATATGTCAATGGTTCATACTGTACGCATTGAAAGACGAAGATAAACTGGATAAAGGGATGTTGAATGAATTAGTATATTAATTAATAATTAAAATGACGAATTTGATTTATATTGATAAACTTACTGCCATGATAACAGGGGCAAAGACCAGCCAGCATATGTACCAAAATTTATTCAATCTTATTCCCATCATCTGGTGTATACAGTCGCAAAATTTTTGAGTACCAAAGATCCAGGATATTGCTATGGTTTGGAAGAAGCAAACCCAGAGAATTGACATTCCGCTTGCTGAGTAAAAGTCCATTAGTTGGAATATATAGACGCCACCCTGAAAATATAAATTATAATGATCTATATTTGTTATTGAAAAAAACAAAAAATGATAAATTTGGATTTCTCCATTTTCAGATTATATCGAGGAAAATTTACTTACGTGAGTCACCATGGGAACGCCAAGCAGGAACATCAGGATACAAATTGCTATTGTAAATTTGTTTCGATGAGGTCGCAAAGTGTCTGGCCAATTGTCAACCACACCGGTAATGAATGATTCGACGATACAAAATTCACTGTCAATGCCCAGTATCTGTCAAGGTTCAAGGACATTGATTAATCCTGAAGATTAGAAGACTTAGTTGGAGCCTAAAGCTATTGTAAATTGCAGGATTAACTAATGTCTCACGATAAGCATAACGAAGAAGATAATAGCCCAGATCGGCGCACCAGGCAGCTTCAGGACGACCTCAGGATAGGTAAGGAAGACCAGACCAGGTCCGCTCTTGACGACCTCAGAAACTTCAGTTCCTAGTTCCATAGCTATATGACCCAGGATAGAGAATGTCACGCAGCCAGCCAATAAACATGTCAATGTGTTTACTACGCATGTAATCAGTGCATCTCTGCAAGTCAAGACTTTCGTTTTTAAGGATTTGGAGCGTCGACCTCACAAGGTAACGTATACGATCGATAAATATATCAGCTGATTGAAAATCGATACTCTATCGATACGTACTTATAACAGTTGTGATGAAATTTATTGTAGGATCCCAATGCTGGCAGTGCACCTGTACCGATGCTGTACGCGAAGAATATCTGGGTGGCACCGTCGATCCATGGTCTGGGACTCAGTAGCTCTTCCCATCTTGGTGTCACGTAGTAGAGAAGACCGTCATCAGCTCCATCCAAGGTCACCGCTCTTCCCAAAAGAATGAAAAGCACCACGTACGGGAACAACGCTGAAAACCAGATGATCTTACCGCTCTGGTGAAGACCACGGCGGATGATGAAGTAGACCAGGAGCCATCCAAGTATCAGACATCCTAGTAGCTCCCATTGCATCCCGCCAATTTCTTCGATGCCACTTGTGATGCCAAGTACACGTCGACTGAGAAGAATCAGAATGATATTATTCATTGTTCCACTTTTATTTTTTTTCTTTCTTTCTTTAATATTGGCTACTCACTTCCAGTACTCCTCCACTGGTGTTGTATGGTGCGTCGTGGCGTTACTGGTCGTATTTCCAGTTTCCGTTCTACTAGCGTTTTTGTGCTGGTCGTCAAAGCAGCTTTCAGTGTTCCACCAGTTTCCTAAAATTTGACAGACAGTTGGAAACTTGCGCGATGGGAGTGAAATTTCTTTTATAATTACCACAGCCGCTCCATGGCAATCCTGGGAGATTGGCGAATGTGCTAATTAAGTAGAACAGCGTCCAGGATATGATGATACAGTAGTATACGTCGAGAAAGAAGACTATTGTCATTGTGGCGTAACCAACCCCTAGAAATAAGATAATTTTAAATGTCAATTAATTACGTTAGACATGTAATTATTTAATTATATTAATTAGAAACCTTGTAACAAGGGACACAATTGTCCTACGAGCGTCATTCCGCCAGCTCCTAGGTACTGTCCGATAGCGACTTCCTGGAAGAATATCGGTATCCCGCAAAATATCATGGCGATTCCATAAGTGACCAAAAATGCGCCTGAAATGATATTTAGAGAGATTTTACAAAATTTTTTAAACTTAACGAAACTTTATAACTGACGAGTCTAATTACCACCGCCGTTTCTGTAGCATAGATATGGAAATCGCCAAACATTTCCCAAACCGACAGAGACGCTGATACAGGAGAACAAAAAGTCCAATTTATTGTCCCAGCCACCGCGTTCCGCTTGCTCTTCGCGATTAGCTACAGCCGTAGATTCAGCCTGGGGCGACGACACGACCATCTTCGGCACCGACCTCGACGATTCACCAGCTGCAGTCGACTTCGCTTTGAATTCTATGAAAGTCTGATCCGGATCAACCGGTTCCCCCTCGTCTCCCCAATAATACATCTTCTCGGTCATCTTTCTGAAATGTCTATCGGTCACGAGACAATAATTTTGTTATCTCTTATTATCACGCAACAAGATCAAGCGTTTAGCAATAATTTATATAAACAAGATAATTAAGCGGCATTAGAATATATAACCGGAAGCTTTGTACCAGTCAATTTCCTATTCCTTGGGAAAATCATTTGACCTTTGCTAATAAAAATTTATTATCATTACCGCAAGGGTCACGCGAACCAACATCACTTGTCATAATGATTAATTATTAGCTGGATTAAGGAGAAATAATTCATAGTATCGATTAGTTCCTGGAAACTTGAGTACACTGTATAATTTCATAGGAGTTCGATCCAAGAATACCGCGTGTTATACATTTATTGCGTCATAGTTTTTATATATGAAATAATAATTTCATTCATCCCTCTCAGAATTATTTAAAATGATAACGCGCAAACTTATCTACTGCGTGACAGAGTGCAGTTCTGTCTTTGATATCGTTTGTCTCTCCCTTTCTTGTTTTCCTCGGTACTTCATCCCTTCTTCTTGCACCCCGACAACCGTAGCTCAACCTTCCAAGCTCTTGCCGAAGAGGGGGTAGTCGCACGTGTACGTGTATAAGGGATGAATGTCTGCGACTTAGAGGGATGCTGAACGCAAAATCAATAGGAACGTTTCACGCCATGCTTAGGGTACACGTGGATGTGTGTACGAATAAGAAAACATACTGGAGGAGCTACTAGCACATGTGCTACGTTGTCTACTGGTTGTTTCAAAATCAACAATTTTCAAAAAAAAATACACAGTACACGAGTAACGCTCTGGTACGCACAATCCTACCGAGGATACGTGGATTATTTTTCGTGACTATAAAAATATTAATATCTTCATTGTATTTTATATAAATAATTTTATCGTTCCTACAAATAGTCTTATGTACCAAGTGAAACGATTGTACAATCTCTGTTTATGAAAATTAATACTGATCGGTTTCCAAGGAGCATCTGCCGTCTATTTCAGTCATCGCTGCATGGTGTGAAACTACCCTTGTATAAAATTCATAATTATTTGCACTAACTATCAAGCACTGTTCACTGACTAATTTTCTGTTGCACTTCGATAAATGAGAATTATTAAAAAAAAAAAAGGTATCACGTCACAATATGGCATTGCGCGTCAGTATTCCAAGGGCTGCTTTCGAGCGACCTACCTCACAAGGGATGTCGTTGTAGAATAATAGTTCAGCGCAGGGCAGGGAGTGTCACCGGGTGTGCGCATGCGCGCTCTTGTAAACTCGCCCCACGTATTATGAGAAATGGAGAAATATATATATATAAGATGCAAGGGATGAAATACGGGCCAATCACGTTCCTCGGGTTTTTTCCACCCTCTTCGACATTTTAGGGGTTGATCCCGATGATCCTGATCGTTCGTATGAAAATTTCAAGTCCGTATTATTTTCTTCTTTTATTAATTTGGTTCATTGTCGTTCGTCGGGTTCGTCTTTATTAAAAAAATAAATATTCTACAAATGTATCGTATTAATGGCAATTTTCAAATTTCGTTTCCTTCAACAGCCACTAGACTTATCGCTGGAATTGCTGGGTATCACTGTATGGCACCCTCTCCTATGACGCAATTGTCGCGGAGAATATTTATCTTCCGGTTCCTTAGTTTCCGTTATACCCATAACAGTGCGTAAGGACTTCATGGACGTCTTCCTCGGGGCGTCCTTGAGACTGGAAAAATTTGGTCTGGGCGTCCAATTGGTCCCATAAGAAATTGGATGTATCTCGCGTCGTGGATGCGTCACTTCCGTCGACAATTCGGAACGACACTCGTCGCAAACTGAACTCTCTTCACTTTCCTCAGCGACGCTTTGTTTTCTGGCGATAATCGCGTTTGGCATTCTGAAAGAAAAAAAAAAGATTCGTCAAATTGTCCTGTAGGATCGTTCGGTAATGGTAGGGAAGTATGAGATAAAGAAATTTATATGTCTACGACTAAGTGAAAATCTGAAATCGACTTTATAAGTGCGCCCTAATTTATAGCGGGTGTCGTGACTTATCGTCAAGATAAAGTCAAGAGTAGGAGTGGTTGGCTGGAAGGAATTGGTCATCGAGATAAAAAAAATTCCTGTGTTTTATTTCCTCATAAATAGTCTACGTACTTCCAGCGCCTAATTACGACTAGAAATTAACTCAGTCCTAATGATAATGAACGATCAAAATTTTTTTTTTTTAGGAACGAAATGTTCTTTGGGAATAACCATTCGGATCCGGAAATGGTCAAGGGGTATAGGAGAATTGAGAATTTCTTGTGTTTGCCAACCTGCTAGGGGACCAAGGAAGATAACCGGAAACTAGTACGAGGATATCCTGAATGACGCTTACAACGTCCTGTAGGAAATTTAAGACTTGACACGTAGAAATTGCACAACCCAGACTGGTAATGGCGACGATCATTGAGATTATCCAGCTTATGAAACCAGCTGAAAGAACCGGAGGTTGTACAGGAGGTGGATAATACGAGGACCATACTCGCTGCCACCAAGGATATGATGTACCACGATATTCGGATTCCTAAAATATAGAAAAAAAAATATTCAAAATTTTTTTTCTCGATACACATAACTTTCCTGTACTCACGTAACTCCAGTACGACCAGATTGAACAGTAAAGTATTCTTTGAAAAATGAGCCAGAGCCAAAGGCAGCTGTTCAGTAAAAACCAGCTGACTGAAATCTTAGAAATTATTTTTTTTTTCTTATGGTAATATTAATTATTGAATTTTTTTTTCTTATACCTGCAATGTCTTGTACAATGATTTGTTACAGTCGAGCCATTTGAGAACCGGTGGATTTTTCCAAAGTGTCATACCAATCGCCGTAAGGATTATGAATGACGGTAAAGTATGGATGAAATCGGGTCCTACGGCAATTTTGGCGTATTCACGGAAAACCTTGTGTTGTAGAAAAAGGACCTCGTGCGGCACTGAGAGAAATGTCAGCACTTGAGAGTGTAAAGCGCTCAGACAGGACATCACTAAAATTGTACATCAGCTCAGACAATTTTTTCGTGTCCAGCTGAATCGAGCATCTGTTGCAGGATGTGAAAATATGAAAAATCTTAAAATCCTGCAGGACTCGCGTGGCGATATTTGACGTTATCGTGAAAACATTGGAAAAGCGTTTTTAATTTCCTTCTTTTGTCACGAGCAATCGATTCTGTAGGAATTTTTTTTTTTTATATTTTTTATAAATAGCAAAAAAGTATAAAAATTTCGATGCGTCTAAAGAATTTATGCGAACTAATAAAATGACAAATAATTCGTTGGCTTTTATTACACACTCCTTGAGCGTACAGTATGAACGAAGCTTTAAATCTAAAAAAAATGCCAAAATATCTAACGCTAAATATAATTCTTCGTCTTGGAGAACGCAATGTTCTCCACGTTCTCCATAGTGATTATTTACAATTATTTACATCAGTCCTTTAGCCATTTTCTTTTTATTTAAATAAGGAAATAATCAGGACCGACGAAAGAGCCGCATTTTGGAAAATCTTCTGGCGGAGGAATCATGTCACTCTGTTCTCCAACCTGAAGAATAAGGTCCAAGCCTCTGGTCCATCCTGATGCATGTTCGTCCCTCAACATCCAAAATCCTGAAGATAAAAAAAAATGTTAAACAAAGAACGAGTAAGTGTAAAATTTTTTGACAAATCTCAAACACTAATTACCAGGATTGTCAGCTTTGAATCGCAATGCAACTGCACCATATTTCGGTACAGCCACTGTATCTTTCAAAGGCGCGCAATCCAAATTTCTCGAAAACAGTGCACCGTGTTCATCCAAATCCTTAACGTCCTTAAGAGCAATGCTCTTGCCAAATTTTCGTGCAGCTACCACGTGAAAGCTGTAGCCATGAAGATGATAAACCAGATCGTCGAGGCCACCTATAAAAAAACATGTATTTCGAGTAAAATTTCATTGCCATAAATTCATTCGATTCACGAGCAAGAATCAAAATGAAAAGAAGAAAAGTTTTTTTTTCACAAAAAAAAGTTTCAAACAGAGATTTCAACCCACTAATACTCGTTTCATTATACGAGGTGAGATTGAACGTCGAGACCAAAAGCATTTTAAAAAACTCCTGCTGTAAAACTTCCTTAGAAATCACAACCCAGCCGACCTTAAAATAGAGGGGGCCCTAATGTGTTTGTAAAAAAAATGGCCGAAGGGTGAAGCTACGATCAATAACTCCTGTTTTCCCAGCCTCCACGTGGACTGTGAGATGTGGCTCAAGGTTTCCGAGTCAAGGCTACCTCAGTGTAGCACAATTTGCTCAGCCACATTTCAAGGTATTCCAAATTTCATCTACTTTACGTTACACGACCGAAATTATTTGATCATCATATAAATCAACCGTGACCTTTGACCCAATTGCACGAGTATTGCATAATTGATTAAACAGTAAATTTCATCTTTTACATGAAAAATTAATCTCCGTCTCTAAATTTCAGCGACGATCACCTTGGTCCAGAAGAATAATCTCAACAGTTGCTCCCAGAGGAATACGACGCACGTGAACGCATTCGCACGTAGGAGATTCATTGCCGACGTCGCGACGACAGTGACCCGACGCCCTTGTCTCGTCTTCGTCGGAATCGCCTCCACCGGAACATAATAGACCCTGCGACACATCGTCACCCTGGGTCAATAACGGGGATGACGGAAACGTGAACGTCGCATTGTCCACGTTCAATACTCTGGCCTCCACTTGACCACTTCCTGTGATTTTATAAATTTGTAAGATAGATAATTAATTTAAAAAATCAGACAAATTCTAAATCTTACCTGTAAAATCTGCAGACTGTATTTTGTAATTGATAGGAAGATAGAGAGTCACGTCCATTCTTTTCCTTGTTAATGATTTATCCATCTTACGCATAGCTTTCATTTCTGTTAAGCATAATTTTACTGGATCCCCACAATTCTCTATCAGATTAGTTGTCATTGCTAATTCTCTTTGAAGAATATTATCACTATCATCGTTACGGGCGATTTCCTTTCTTCCTGAAAGATTCACTTCTGGACTTCCTTTGTATTTGAGTATTGCTTCTCCATTAAGGATATTGTCTTCACAAGCTTCACTGGTTTCCACATTGATTCTGTACGCGAATATCCGTTTATTTGTTTTCAATACAAAATCCACACGTTCCCCTGAAACAAATCCGATCGATTACTCAAAATCGTGAATGATTCTTCAAAATAATTATTTTCCAAAATTCACAATCAGCACCTTTAGCAAGACTTATCGAAGTCACTTGTTGTGGACTCAAAGGATGACCGTCCAGAGCGATGACCAACAAGGGATGATCATCAATGGAAATCATCATTGGACAAGAACCTGATCCTCCTGCATTAGCAACACGGAACCTGTGTCGACGACCTGGGATGACCTTAAAGGTCGTCAAAGGTACTTCAGGTCCAGCAGGTTGACGTCCTTTACCATTGACAAGGATTATCGATGATTTTAAATTCGCATCTGCACCTGCTGTATGCTGCCATTGTGTGATTAGCATCACGTGATTGGGATCATCAATGTCGTACAATGCTCTGTGAGGTTCTCTGAGGTCTGCCTGTCGCACGATCAACGAGCCAAAGATGCCATCAGCCATGTCAGCGCCTGATTGAATGATGATCATTGAGCTTCTCAATGTTTTATGTTATTAATCAATATTTACATTATTTTCAAACGCTAACCAGAGTGAGCGTGCCAGAGATGAGTTCCTGGTGCTGCCGCACGAAATTTATATTGAAAAGTCGTGTAACTCGGTATAGGACATTGAGTAATCAATGGAGCTCCATCCATACAGGGTGTTTCAATTTGTGATTGACCACGCCAATGAACAGCAGCAGCTTTGCCCGGTAGACGATTCACCACGTCGACCACTAGAATATCATTTTCGCAAACCTGAAAATATACGTCATTACAATGGCATGATAATAATTTCAATCAATTTAATGAATTAGAATAATTTTTTATTAATTATGGTAGCATCTATTTCATCACCTGTATACTTGGTCCAGGCATTTGTCGATTGGCTGTCAATAATCCTCGTTTCTGTCCATCGGCGGAAACGCAATGATCGGCTAGACAGGCTGTTTCATTGGCAGGACAGTCGCCGCAAGATCTAATAAATATATTAAATTTCATAAATGTCATAATTTTTGCAAATTTTTTTTCAAACTCAAAAATACGTATTTTGATTTATTTTTCGCAGCCTCCAGTGCCTACATCACTGGTTGCAGTTACGTAAGAGTGCATAGCAGCGGCCATAGGAGTAAGCAGAGACCAGTAATGGTAAATTGCATGTTACCGCGTGTTTGACGTAATATCCATTACAAATCATTATGACGCAACAGTTGTAACAGCGCATTATCAACACGATCAAGAATATATATTAGGTCACGGAAAAGTGGAGTACATAAAGTAACGCGTATACCAGTTGAAATAATTAACGAAATTTGAAATGAGAAAATTAGGCAAAAAAATGTTTTACACAAATTTTCATAACAAATTTTTTAAGGATTAAATTTTTTTTACCCGGTAAAAAAAATCAAATTGACATATTTTATCATCGAGCATCTTATAGAAAAATAGGCTCGTTAATTCGAGTATTAAATTTTTTATTCTTTTCCTCGTATTTTAATTTTTTTAATCTCTAATAATCTATCGTAATTTTTTTTTCTCTTACTTGCTAAGCGACTGGAAGACTTCTAGTGTCAATTTGACCCGACAGATCATCGGCCAGTCCAAATGATGACAGGGACGATCGCACGATAGGAACGTCTGTTCTGTAACAAATAATTTTTCTAAATTCACAATCAACTCGAATAGCGAATATTTCGCGCAATTGAGACTTTTGATATTCTATAATTTTTTTTTAATCCCCGTAATGAAAAATTCACTTACTGGGTGCGTAATGACTGAAATGTAAAATAGTAGCTGCGGCTGCTATCATCATCACTACTATAGTGAGTCGCAGGAAATAAGTAGTAGGTGATACCAGACGTTGAACATATTTTGAATGGTGCATCGTCAACCTGATACTATTGTTAGACACTAACAAGAGGTGAGACCACTGCTAAGCATTTATACGTGAAGCTGAAAGAATTTTTTTTTTAAATTTCATACGCGACTCGTTCAGTACGAATTTAGGAAAGTATCTAAAAACGCATTTTTTGTCCTTTATATAAATCGAGCGATTGACGAAAAATCATTACTACGAATCAACATTAAAATCTGCTAAACTTTGATGCAAGTTTTCATCAGATTCCTCAATTAAGCGACCGATAAATATAATAGGACGTTAAAAAAAAGGGGATCGATGCGGAACATGAAATAGTATAAAATGACGAAAGCTAAAAAAAATATGTATATCCCTTGAATTCCAATACAAAGCTTATCGATCGTAACACCAAAAACATCTTCATTAATCTGCAAGACTTTCTAGCAAGATAAATGATAAATATGAGAAACGATCTTACGCGGACGTAAGATCTTCTCAGAAAGTAATGGCTTAATAATGCAAAAACGATTAATTTTGATAAAAGAGATTGAAACGTAACACGTATTAAAAACTGTAATCAGCGATCTAATCATATCAATATGCAATAATCAATCAGCACAGTTTCAAAGATTAAATATAGATATACATTTGAATGAAAGACACAGGAAAACAATGAAAATGGAAATTAAACAAAAGAGCGAGATAATGAAAAAATTTTCCAAAAATCCCCACTAAAGTCAAGTACGTAAATCGAGGGTTATCAATGAAATCAGAGAAAACAATATTAAAATATTTGCACGGGAAACAAAAAAATTGTCTTTTTTAATAAATTTTCAAACAGCCCAATGAGAATGTGTCAATAATAAATATGTCACAGCACCACGCAAACACTTCCGTAAGCACATGCAGGATATCCAGGGGACACGTGGTCCTACGCCAAAGTCGTAGACGCGGCCATTCGCACCGACGCACGAGACACGAGTGTTCGGAAAGGAATTGAATTACAGTGAGAAAGACGAAAGTTTTCAGTAGTAAATTAGGGTCCCGTTATTGCAGGTACCAGGTTGAGGTACCAACTGGTCCCCAACTGGTCCCCAGCTGTACTCAGAGGCCAACACCCTTAGCAGTCTAGTATATAAGAAATCTTATGTACCTATAGCCTGTAACGTATTTTCGTACATAGTGAAGGTGGAATATGTGTCAGACATTGAAGTAGTGAAAGTTGCAGAGTAGCCAGACAGAACTGGCCCACGTTTATGCCGGACTGGCAACGATAAAACGTCGTTCCATCTCTCACTTAACTTTACAAACACTTTCATCCTTCGACCTTTCTCCTTTTTCCAGCGGTATCTCCGGCGCTGGACCAAACCGGGATTTCACTTTCGCTACGACGATGCCAAATAAAAAGTACCACTCGGATTCACCGCAGAGCCATTGTCGTAGGACGTTTAAGAAATTCTTCTTGGAAAGCTATTGCCATTTCGTTGTGCCATTCGAGGATCATTATGATTTAACGTAAAGAGCCGGTTTTGCCATCTGTCGATATTTTCGTTTAATGGAACATGGATTTTTGAGAAATCACTTTCTAAAAGAAATATCTATCTAATGCTCTACTAATTGAGACGATTTAGAAAACCAGTATTGATTTATTTAATTGAACCTTTTTTTTCTGTGATCAAGAGTGTTCGTGTAAATTGTATTTTTTTTTTTAATCTTTCTTTTAACTTAGTTCACCTTAATTTATTCTATGTCAATTTCATAAAGAAATTCTACGTTGTCTTTGTATATTGTGCGGTGAAGAGAAACGTCATAAAAACTTTTTCCTATTTACATTTATGGAATTATACTCATTGGATATGTCTGTAGACGTCAAACGTGTTGAAGGTATATATGTATCTACATACAGTATGTATATATCTATTTGCAATACATAACCTGTAGTATAACAAAGAAATAAGAGAAAGTGAATCCGGGTGAAATTAATATTTTTATAAATCTACTGGTACGTGAAATTCTGATTGGTCCGAATATTTTTTATATGTCATTCAGATTAATAATAATAGACGTTTACTGTTTTTAATTATATACCAGCTCTATTGTTTTTGTCTATATAGTCTGACCTAGTCGGGCCGAAGAATTGCAATCTGTATTGCAGCAGGTCATTTACCTCACTCGACAAAAAAGTACACGGCTCATCCTCGTTCGCCATTTTATATATACGAAACTGCATGCGCTTGCTAGGCTTTATGTAGTGCAAATCATTGCGACCGTTTGCAACTGCAGTCATGACAATAGAAAGTAAAACAGGGTATACGTATGTATGTGTCTTTAAAAAAAAATGACATTTTCGTAAGAAATATCTATTATTATAAATTCCTTTCCCCCTAATGAATACGAGAGATTTGTAAAAAGGAAAGTTTTTACTTAGCAATTTCAAGAGTTCTTATGCAGTATGTTTTTCTTGTCGACAGACTTTTTTTTTTAGCTGGCGTACGTAGTATAGGTATCGTGACTATGTTTCTAAAATGAAAATTAATTTTTGGGCCACTGATAAAATTCGTTGTCGCAAAGGGCTAAAATATGGTAAATTATTCGTAATATGTATTATAGATGTCGGTTGTGGTACCATAAACCGGTTTTTCTTATCTTTAATTAAACCCAGTAAAGGCAAAAGCGAGCCAGTCATGAGTCCTTACTGGCCCAATGCACTTATAAATGCCCAAGTGACGGTCGATTATAGGACTGGCTTATCTTATTTATTTATATATTTATATATACCTGGTACAGGTGTTAAATATATGATGGTGGCTACTACCGAACCAAGTCCGACGAAAATGGCGAACCTGAAGACCATTTTCACGTAGGATGGATACCTGGGATTTCTTGATGCACAAAGTTAACGGGATTTCGAATGTGCAAGAGTACGACGAACTTGCCAGTAACGTAGCCGGGAATACACTGGAATATACTAACATTCAACTGGCCAAGTTCAATGCCAGAGAGAGTTGATCTGCGGTTAAAAGGAAAAAACTGCTTCCAGTATGGATACAGGAAGCAGAATATGTGCAACCGTATCTTTATAAGTTCACTTAATTACCTGGGTGATTAGTAGCGTATGAAGATAATTTTAATTGAACGTTAATAATGACAATCATGCATAGATCGGAACGGGATTTATTTAACGGTTAATATCAATCGAAAGTTTATTAGTCCGAGGATGATAATAACGATGTGCTTAATTTTCTTGTAACTGAAAATGAAAACTGGAAATTTTATATCGTTCGGATGTATTATTCGATTTGTTGATTAACAATATCTTTAAGAATGTGGTGACATTTGTCAGAGATGAGTAGGGAGACGCACGACGCTACGGTTTTAGGCGATAACAAAAGTATGGCGCTAAATCGTAGCGGCGAGTCCAGGAGTTAGATTTTGCGATCATCGCCTCCGTCGATAATGCAGATCCCGTCGTAGCCGAGCTGAACGTGATCGTGCACGTGCAGCTTGGCGGGCAGAGGTTCTCAACTAATTATCGCTTGTTCCCAGAGAAACCCTTGGAACGAGGCCGCTCGTCAGATAATGCCTAAATATTTTTCATGCCTGAATGCAGTGCTAGCTTTCAGTATTATTTAAACAATAGTTCCAAGCGGAACTATCGTCTCAACATTGAGTACTAGAGGGAACTATTCCGGAACTGTTTGAAACATGTCTGAAAACAACACTGAAAGGCAGCTCCTTATGCATACCTGCACTGAAGCGTATGGTGCGACTAGTAGCCTTAATAGGTATTTTACCGATGTTACGTAACAGAACTATTGTTAAGACTTATCAGGAATTATAGAACTCCTCGAGAAGTATTGAAAAGTTTGAACATTTTGAAGAAATTGCTGTGCCACCTCAAATTTTGAAAAATGTTTCAGTAATAAGCCTTTTCAATAGTTCTCGAGGAGTTCTATAGTGATAAGGTTCAACAATAGTTCTGTTAGATGACACTGTTCCACACATCTTCCAAAAATGTATATAAAATGCTCGGCGCAATACACATTTTTCGAATTTAAAATCCCTTTACTTTTAGCCACTTGCAGATTGAATGGAATTAATTGCAGAGAAATTGAAGCATAAATGAAAAGGGGTGTTGAAGGATAAAGGAGGAGAAGGAGGCTGTTACGACGGAGGACAGTAAGAAAGAGACGGAACTCATTCGTACTCTGAGATGTTCGCAGATGTCAAAAGAATATCAACGTATATAAGTGTTTCAAGATAATTTATTCGAAAAATACGATACTGATACAGTATTTGATGTACGGATGTACATACATGGTTTGCGAAAAATTAGCAATAAGAATACCATTAAAGATGTATTCAATATGTCACTGTAATATAATATAGGTGTTGTATGTCATATGCGCTACCACTTTGGACTTTTATTTTTCCAAAGGACATTTTAAAACTTAATTTTTGAGGATATACCAGCAGGAGAGTGATGGTGACGTAGGAAGGAATAGGAGATTCGAAAACTGAGTAGAAATATTTGGTGGCAGTAGACAGGGAAGATGTTGTTTAAGGGGAAAAGAGGAATATTGTTAAAAAGAAAGAGCGAAGAAGAGAGACGGTAAGGAATGAAGGAACAAGGAGAGAAGAAGATGTGTAAAAGGTATGCACGAGGACCAGATTATTCTGAAGGAGCGAGAAAACAGAACACTGGAAAAAGTAGGAAGTATTAGGGAGCGAATGGGTCCCTCCTCGCCTATTTCCGTGAGGTCCTGCCTCTCCACAAGGGAGCTACGACCCCTCCGAGACCAAACAACTGTGTTTTTTTTTTATTGAGGAAAACCCCCGGGTCCTGCTGCTGTCGCGCACAGGACTAGGAGGGAAAAATCTCAGGAAAGGAGGGAAGTCGGGTCGAGTGACAAGGAAAACGCAAAAGGAGTAAGGTAAGATAACGCGAAAGGTCTGCCCCTAGTCAAGGATTCACCGCAACGAAAGACCACGGGCGTAGAACCCGACTGCCCTTGCGAGCACCGCCAGGGCGTCCCGAGGGATGATATTTGACGCTATAACCTCCGTCTCTTCCCACCGAGCAAGCTCAGTGGGTTAGACGTAAGAGACCTCATCAGCTATTGATCTCCCAAAATGTCCGACAGAGGGTGGCTTTAGACTAGCAGGTGCTCAATAGCACCCGCACCTACCCCAAGTGAAGCTGACCCAAGAGCACAAGGCAAAGTAGGACTTTACCCAGAGCCAACGGACTACCCCGCACGACCTCCCCACAGACACTTAGGATCGTCTCTACCCACACGAGTGCTCGAGGGTCAACGACATGTTGGAGCGTTTTTAGCAAAGCGAACAAATTATGCTAGACATTCTGATGAGATTCACTTTGCGAAAGACCATGGTCGTAAATACCCTAAGGGGGCTCGAGACCCCCGTCGGGAGACTCATAAGGCCCTGTGGCGGCCACAACTTGGGTCCGACCCACTCAGCAAGCTCAGCGGATAAGGCGAATGGGCGACCCCCGACACCATGCGCTATACGTCTAGCTTTTCTAACAGGGTGACTACTCTTATATGACTACTCGAATGAATATGCTCGACCCGACCAAAGAAATAGAACAGGCAAGACAAGCACAATGGAAAGTCAGAGGGAACGGAGTGAGACGAGAAGGCAGAAAGGAAGATAGAAATAAAGAAGTCCTAAAGTAGAAAAGTAATGAATAGAGTTATAGAAGTAAAGAAGAAATGAGGAAAGAGATAAGTAAGGAAGTAGACAATGAACTATAAAGAAATAAATATAGAAAAAGAAGAAAGTTGGAAATGGATAAGAGGCGAGACCGGCTCGAGGAAGAATGAGCGCTCCGAGTCCTCCACTGCCTTTAGCGCTCTCCCTGCTCGCAGATCCAGCGCTCATCTTAAAATTGCAAAGAAAAAATACATTTAGGCAATATCTTATGAGCAAGCTCGTTCGAAGTGTTGCTTTGGGAATCAGCGGTGAATGGTGGCGAACCTTTGCCCGCCAAGCTATACGTTCGTGATCAACTCGGCTACAACGGGATACGCATTATCGACGGAGGCGATGATCACAAAATCCTACTCCTGGACTCGCCGCTACGATTTAGCGCCATGTTTTTGGTATTGTTTAAAACCGTAGCGTTGCGAATCTCCCTACTCATCTCTGCTGTAGAGTTGTGCATATCCCTACTCATTTCTGTATTCGTTATCAATATTGCTTATCTTGTTGTAATAAGAAGAGAAAGGGTTTGGTCACGTCTTCGCAGAGATTGCTTTATTCTCCTTTACCGATTGATGGTTTCTAAAAATATACTGGGAAGCCGTGAGTCTGTTTGGGAGGGAAACGTTGAATTGAATTCTATGAATTGTTATTTAGTGAAATAAGTATGAACGAAGTAACAGCTAATAATTTTGAACAATTATATCCAAAAGTGGAGAATGCCTTGAAGAATGCAACTTTTTTTGGAGTCGATTTGGAGTTTAGTGGCCTGCACGCCGGTGAAGGCGTTCAGTATAGGTTAGCTTTTTGAATCAAGAGAAACTGTATATTTTTATACATGCTTTAGTTATTTCTTTTATACTATTTTTTTTTCAGTTTATTTGACACAATGGAAAAACGTTATGTTAGATTGAAGGCAAATCTTGAGCGTTTTATAGGAATACAGTTTGGTCTCACTGCATTTCATTATGTGCGTGATGAGAATAAATATACTGCGGAATCCTTCAATTTTTTTCTCATACCCAGATCTATTCCTACAAAGAATAGACAGTTTACGTGTCAGGCAGCTGCAATAGAATTCTTATGTAGTTATGAGTTTGACTTTAACAAGGTATATCAATTATTTATTCAACTGTTATTTAAATAATTAATGTGCTGAATTTTCTTATATTTTTAATGCAAATATATTATTTTCAGTGTTTCTATGAGGGCATCTCGTATCTCAATGAGATTGATAAAGTAGAGTTACATAACAAATTGAAAACAAATTCAAATTTATGTTACGAAGAACAGTTTCTATCATATGAAGATGAAAATGAACTTAAAGTACACAGTCTCCAAATCTTTGAATGGCTAGAAACTAATCCAAAAGATCCTATAGTGATACAAACATCAACACCAATTCTACAATACCTGCTGCAGAAAGAATTAAGAAATCGATTTCCCAATATATGGACGTATGCAGGAGATAGGAAGGTACTTTAAAAAAATGTAAAAATAAAACAGGATGGTACATATAATATG
Organism: Calameuta pygmaea; assembly: GCA_031762395.1. Lineage (NCBI taxonomy): Eukaryota > Metazoa > Arthropoda > Insecta > Hymenoptera > Cephidae > Calameuta > Calameuta pygmaea. Next base: position 419,422 of record JASANN010000596.1, read on the forward strand.
TAATACACTCGATATTCCTTGTAGATCACTGTACTAAAAGTGGAAAAAGATGTTCGTGTTAGCTTACAAAAAAAAGAAAAACATAACATAGAACATGCGTTTCTAGATTATTATATTGGATTTTCAAAAGTATTTAAACTTTTAACTAATTTGAAGAAACCGATAATAGGTCATAATGTTCTTCTAGATCTCATGCTTATGCACCATCAGTTTTACAAACCGTTACCAAGTAAGCAGTCCCTAATACATAAAAAATCCTGCAAAAAGCTGTGATAAACATTCACATCACTAATATTATTTCAGAAAGATACAGTGACTTCAAAAAAAATATCCACCAACTATTTCCCACAATATACGATACAAAGTTCATTAGTTTTGAAATGAAGAATTTTATAGACAAAGAAGGTATCCAAATAACTTATCCACGAATGAAAATATTTGTTCTCGTATAATAATTAAAAGAAAAAATATTTCAGAATTATGGAAATTGAATGCACTCAGTGTCTTATATACATATTTCAAAGATGGAAAAGGAAAGTATTCGACTATACAGTCACCATTGATCGAGTTAAAAGAAAAAACAGTAGCAGGTGTTATTCGATTGAATTCCTTCAATCAGTCCTATTCACTACAATCTTATGCACTTTAAACATTATTCTTACTCCCACCTACTATTCTTTCAGACAAAGAGAAGTATCACGAAGCTGGATGGGATTCTTACTGTGCTGGTTATTGTTTTATTAGACTGGCACATCTGTTTGCCGTAAATTCATTGGGCAAGTGAGTCAATAATTTGGAATACCTACTATTCAATGTCTGTCAGATTACAACATTAAAATAATGTATTTATAACACAGGGGCTCCGACCTAAGGCCACTAACGAATATCGAAATAATGTCTGGCGTAAAGAACTATGTGAATTGCGTGAATGTAATGCGAGGTAGCGTTACACACATGGTAAGAATACAGCATACATTAAGTTAAATGTTCCTACAAAACTATCTTAATATACTAGCGTTATTGAACACACATTATAAATTTCTTAGAAGCTAGATGGACCTGATCCAGAACAGAAAAGAACAAAATGGCTTCATGTTCAATCCATGGGACGAAAAGCTATAAATATATCAGAAGTAAGTTTGACAAAGTAAACTTGAACAATCTCACTTAATTTATTAGACAACGATTTAGACGAAATTTTCTTATTTCGGTTTGAGATTGCTGAGATGTTTTCTACATATGGAGCCGTGGACGTGAAATTGTTTGCTCCTAAACGCGCTGTGATAGCTGTATCAAATCAGAGCAGGTTTGTACATATATATATATGTATTATATTTGTACATATATACACGATTCAATCATAGCAAACAATAGGCACATACAAGTTGGTTATTGGTTGAAAATACAAGCAATTTTCAACAATACATATTGACAGTTTTCTATGGACCAAGTTCTAACTTCAAATACTACATACACTAGTAATATAGTTATCAACGCCATTACGCGCTTCACGTGTTTGCTTTTGTGGTTTAAAAATAGTCAAATTATACGATAGTTCCTCAAATACACCTCCTCGACTCTTCGTCTTTTCAATCCTTGTAAATCGTTTAAGTGTTTGACGATTTTTACGTGATCTCCCCATTTCCTTTGTATTCATTCATTAACTCTCTAACGATAAAATAGACACATAACAGTACCCTCGTCAGTTTCCGTTCTCAATTCTAATTTGGCACTGGGTTATAAATTATACGTTTTACAACGATCCCGCCCCTCTTCAGGCAGTCACTGAGATAACGGCACTTTAAAGATATCAAATCTTCAAAGGGGTCCATCATCGAGCATTAGTCAAGCAGGCTATATCTAGCAGAACTATCAAACCAGTCTCTCTCTCTTTTTTTTTATACAATCTTACAGGGATATTTAGTTCAAATTAATCATCACGTTTCAAAAGCTACTTCATATAAGTGTCATTGAGTAGTATCGTGCAAATTAAAGCGATCAAACTTTTCCAATATTTATCAGCAGCATTCAACAACAGATCCTATCGTTAATCCACGTTCTAATTGATCTTCTACAGCAGGAAAAAACAATATAACTCTTGATAGAAGTTTCCTATCGACTCTTTTAGGACTACCTTCAGTCAATTGCAATGACGCAATGAAGAAACAGGAAACTGGCTCCCAATACGTAAATTTGAGATATCCGAGTCTCGATCACTCGGAGGTCACAGTAATTCACGTGGCGAGTATTTTGACTGATTTATCAATAAATTTAGATCCGACATCTATCTAATCTCAATTGAAATGTCTAGGAGAGGATTTCTTCGGAGTTAAACACGATGGACCAGCACCCCATGTTCTAAGGATCGACGATCCAAATAAAACGGAGCCCTGAGCCTCGTTTTGTATCTCCTATTACCAGACACAATCCTCCATTGCCTGGCAATTTTACAAATAGTTTTCTACCTTCGGTCGGCCAAATGGCAAACCGAACGGATCGTTTCGCCGTGATTAATGTAATTGATGATGCCGTTCAAGATTTATAATCAGCTATGAATTTTCTAGCCCAATAAACTCTTTCCATTGGCAGTGCTAATTATACCAACGTGATTAAATTTCATTTGGTACATAATCTCGTCGGGCGTTAAGATCTATGAAACTTTGCGAATTCATAAGGACGAACGCTAATTGAGTGTCAGGACCGACTGAAGTCAAACAAGTTTTCATCGCGCTGTCAACGGACGCAAATGTTTTTACTGCAGCTTGTCAGCCTGACAGGAAACACATGTAATTCATGGGTTTTAGGTTCAACGTTTGGTCGTAGCATTTGGGTTAACATAATAGGGGAAATGTAGGTGCGTTAAAATTGGAATAGCCATTGGTACATTTGTACCTTTTAAAAGTCCTTTGTTACGCTTGGGTTATCAAATGATGCAGTTTGGCCCTGGAAATGATTTTTAATGAATTTTATAATTTTTTCTTTTTTTTTTTTTTATTACAAACTATCTGGTTACGTTCCAATGGAACAAGTCTGTGAATGTTATTGTTTTATTTTATCATTTTTCAACACGCTTGTTTTGCACAGATTTATTTCTCGCTTTTGAATGTTTCGGAAAATATAACCAAGGCGTATTCTTAGCAGGTGTGACTGATTCCACGCGAGTGCGACGCATTTGCGTTCGCATTTTGCGTTCTCCCCTACGCACCGAGCAAATATAATTAGCTAATAAATACGCAGTTGGTATTTTAGTTTAAAGAGGCAGCGGAGCAGGGCAGAACCATTTTGGATGCCATCCAAGGGCAATGATGTATTCATCGTCGTATTTATGAATTGTAATATTAATGTACGTCATTTTAAGTAATTACCATTTCGTATGAATATTCCGAGCTGTGTGACATTAAAAATTTCTTCGTGGATTATGGTAATGGATTTTAGAAAAAAAAAGGAAAAAAAATTTTTCGAACGGCAGTTTGTATCTTTCAAAAATATCTTGATTCATAGGATTTCCGTGACGAACGTAATATTCATTTTTTAACTGATTACACAATGGCACAATCATTTCGAGGCGTCTTTCAGAAAATAATTTTTTTTTTGCAATTTTACTAAATCCCGTTTTTACTAAATTT
>JASANN010000596.1:423147-466417 GCA_031762395.1 Calameuta pygmaea
TATATATATACTTTTCTCGATCACTTACGTTCAAGTGGTCGTTTACCAGAAACTTTAATCTTATTGCTTATCAGAGTCGTAACGATCCTAAAATACTTTCAGAGGTGAACAACCTGAGATCACCGAATGACGACGTAGCAAACACTTAGCTCAACTCCTACGATTTCATCTCGAGGAAAATATGTCAAGAAGATATATCCTGTTTTGAAAAATTTTCCAAAAAACAAATGAGAGTTCAAAAATTTTGTAGGCGAGATATAAAAATTCATTGATTAAAATTTCAAGATAATTCTCACGTCGATATACTTATTTGATATCAGTCAGATCTATGATCTATTTATTTTTTCATCTTTACTTCGATTACGTATCAAACGATTCGATTACGAATCGGTACGGGAGTAATCAAATTTTTTATTATCATTAATATCGAGGATCCTTCGAGTTGCGATCCTTATGAATTTTTCATGTATGAGTCGAAATGTCAGACACGTGAGAATTTAGGTACCGATTTTACTCACGATACGTGCATATGGTTTTACGTCATAACCCACGTGTGTTACGTTTTCCAAAAAATTTTACATTTTTTATTAACGATTTTCAAAATATTCGACGCTAAGTTGATTAAGCGATCTTCGTAGAATTCTGCTTATGAAATCGGGAATATCATAATTTTCAAGGTTAAGTCAAATTCTGGTGTTATAATGGTTATATCAAAAATTGTCTATAGTCTCTTCATAAAACGCGTTTATTATAAACCACGCGGAATTATGAGATGATTGGATATTATTAACGATCGAACTCGTTACCTCGAGGAACTGATAAAAATTATGTGTTATATGTATATATATATATGTGTGTGTGTGTGTATATACTTATTTTTTATATCTAATCAGAAATTTTATTTGTTAATTTTGAAAATACGTAATTTAGAATTTTTAGTCACATATGAATTTTTTTTCGTATTTTTGATTGATGATTCTATAGTATGTTGCAATCAGTGGGCAACGATTTATTTATTTAGCCACACTGTATTAACTTCCACTCCAAGTACGTATTTTCATTCTGTTACAATATTATTACACAACCGATGCTAAAATCACAAACTCTCTGCTTGTCTCTGTTTAGTATTGCTGTTAGGCACAGCTATCAAAACCCTACCAGCTGGTAAACTCAAAAAGTCAATGAACCTTTAATTAAGGAACTGAAAAATCTTTGAATTCCTATAGTATGGAGATTCGAAATGAAATTTTTTTTATTGGTGATAGATACTCAAAATTTTGGATTTCTCACGGTCAATAATTTCTAGGCAATCTTTCGCGAGTCAATTTCTCATCTTATTTTGCAAATCTTGTGAAACTAAATAATTTTAAAATTCCAACGATATCCATTCTAATGGAAGTCCATTTATTTATCATCGAAAATTTGAGTAAGCATCGCGAACAGTCCGAGTAGATGTAAATTAGCCGATTGTTACGAAAAAGAAAAGAATAAAAAAAATGTATAAAAGTCAAAGTACCAAAAAATTGCAACTACTATCGTAGTTGAGAAATTACTAAAGAGACAAAAAACTGTCGGGCTATTATTTTTGTTCAAAAATCTTTATTCTTTTCCCAACGCCATTTTTATTCCGACAATCTACCTTTTTTCATGACAATTTTCAGAAAAATAACGACCGGGAAAATAATGCAATTTTAAGATTTACAGTTCGCGACCAACGCACAAGCGTTCCAAGTGCATTTTGCGCAGTGCCCATGAATTCCTAAAATCTTGGGGCGGCTCCAGGAAAAACAATTGAAATTTATCATTACGCAAAAAAAGTCGGTAAAATGTCTCATCAAACGCAAAGTTATCACGTGACGAAATATTTCACTTGTGTTATTACATCTAAAGTTTTTGTGAAAAAAAAAAAGATACACTTTGTACTCGTAAAAAAGAACATCATTTTTACATATTTTCACGCAAAAAATTCCTCCCTCCCCCATCAACTCCATGCTCCAAAAAAAGCCGAACTTAACCTAAACTCAAAATAAATAAGCGTCACGCTTTACTATCAAGTACTTGTTTGTCGTGTATGAGTTCGCTGAGTCTCGGTTACGTTTCGCAAACTTACGTAATTCCCTCTTGCAAATATCACGGGGATCGTATATTATCGATACCATTGTAGATTTTTCACGTCATTGGCATTCCTCCAGATCCGAGGAGAATCTCCTTGGGGATGACCGGAATTTCACGCGAGTCTTGTGCGTAGTGACTTGGTCTTACATAAAACGGGGAAAAAGAAAAAGATATTAAGGATGCAGAAAGATGAAAGCAGAGAAAAAACTGTACGAGACATTTAAAAATCCTTCGAATTGAATTATCGAGCGTGATCGAGACAATGCAAATCTAAAATTGGACGACACGTGTCGCAAAAAATATTTTACTTCGTAGTTTCTTTATTCTCTATTTTCTCCTCGAGAACGTCTTCGAATTTTTTTGTTTTCCGTTTCGACGTTTTATTCCATTTTATTTTGAATTTTTTTTTTTACAGCGCTCAAAATATTCTCAAACACTTCCGGTCTCATAATGAACTACGAGTGTCGCCCTACAGTCTGCTGAAACATTCACCCACCATGAGAATTTTGCTTTGGTAAGTTTTTCAGAATTTTCATTACGCAAGTCAAAAATTTTCAGCGAAGAAATTGATCTTCATCCGTGACTCATAGGGAATGTGTTACGTTTTGACTTTCTTTTTTTTTTATTTATACTTTTCGTTATTTCACTTCCGGTTTTTTTTTTGGTCTGCTGTCGTGCAAAAAATGAAACGTGAAATATTATTGTGGGGTTTAACTTCAGTCACGTGCGTGAAGTGCGAACTTGTCTTCAAGTCAAAAAAGTGACTCACTTCCGGTATGTAACTGTCAAAATAGACAGGCAAAAAATCAAAAGTATCGCCCGATGAGGTGTCTTTCCATACGAGCGATTTTCAAAAAGCTTCTTTGGATCGATCGCCGAAATACGTTATACCGGACTAATAAACTTTCCATTGGTCCGTTACTCACCGTGTGTGTAAAAAATTGCGATCTATGTACAACAAGTGATACGAAATGAATTTTGAAAAAAAATATTCCTTCGTACGGACAAAAACTTACAAGTGTTTTTTAAACTTCCTGAAAAAGTCTAAAAAGTTTCCTATACACATTAAAAAAAAAATGATCTCTTTTAGGAGCGGCCTCGTGATCTCTGGCGGAATTGTCGCATGGATGCTACATCGTAACCTGCAAAAGTCGTCGCTCCAGTGAGGATAAACCGTAAGGCGTAAGCGTTGCGAAAGTTTCGTTTAAAGCAAAATCAAAAGAGGCTCCGTAGGATTGCGTCTCGCCTTGCGTCTTCAGGGAAGCACGCTGGTAAATTTGTTTTTAAGATACGAGTATGATTCTCTTGGCAAACGCTATTCTTTGAAGAAGAAAAGAAAAAGAGAAATTACATTGGCACAAGAAAGATGCACTGTCAATTATCCTTACATAAACTCGGCACACTGTATTCCAAAAACTGTAAACTCTCTTCACAATGTATTCTCTGATATTACAATTTCTAATGCTAAGGATCGTTCACGTGCAACGGCTATACGCTTCGTAGAAAATATCGAGAACGTTAAAATAACTCGGCAGGGTCGCAGCACCACCGTCCCGGACGAAGCCTGCTCAAGAATCCCGGGTACGAGATGGCACATCCTTGCCCCGTGTCGCAGCTGCTCCAGGAGATAATAATTTCACCGGAACGCATAAAGAAGACGCAGTTACGGGATTGGACGTGACGAGGGAAAGAAAAAAGAAAAGGATTTTTTGCGTCAGATCGACTGTCTGCATCTTTAATTCCTAAGCGCATCAGCTTTTAGAGATATTAGGCTATTAGATAAGCTCGACCTCGCTTCTGCAAAGCGAAGCAGAACCCGATGACGGTGCTAGAGTACCGGTGGCTGAGGTGTCTCCGAGCGGGTATACCCGCGGCGCCTTCCCTGATATTTCAAAAGTTTTATCTGGCCGCAGCTCAAGGCCAAAATACTCGAAATAACGCAGCAATTCGTGTGGGCGTAGGGGACGAGCATCGGGCGCGACTCTACCGAGCTGGTGGTGAGCGTCATGGCAGGTGGCGCGACCGAAGGTAGTCAGCCACCGTCTCCACTTCGCGATCCTGAGCTTGCACGGAGACGTAGAATTCGGGTTTTGGGGCCGACGGTTGCTTCTCGAGCCGTTGCCGGGAACTGGGTTGGCTACGAAACTAACAGCCTGGCGTAATAATCTTATACGGGAAGCTCGGCGACGGCTTCCTTCGACCTTGCATTTCGTCTGGAGTCTTTGCTTTCCTTCCTCGATGCCATTCGACTCCATGGAGAAGCTCGTGACGTAGGTTTAGCGACGTAATCAATGCTTGATTTTTTTTTTTTTTTTCTATACGGAAGCAGCCATGTAGACGCGGGAAAGATGGTTTTATGAGGTAGCGATTAAGCTAGGGTAGTCATTAATTTTTTTTTAATTTTCATTAAATAATTTTATGATTTTATTAATCTTATTTACAGTTTTCGTATTTATAGATTCGTTAGAAGCAGCTTCTTTTTATCTGTTGCTGATTCATATTTCCATCTGGTTTATCCAAGTCTCGTGGCAGTTCCTTACTGTCCTCATCCACTTACATCTTACTTCCTCTTCTTCTTCTTCTTCTTCTTCTTCTTCTTCTTCTTCTTCTTCTCCTCGTTGTATTTCACCTCCCCAAAACCCTCTGCAGGAACCTATTTTTGTCCATAAGCTGAACAACGGAAATAGACTAGCCTAGCCCCTGGCCTAGACTGTAGGCTTGACCAGCCATAATAGCTTGACTTCAAGGATTCATCGTGCACACGATTTGCCATAGAAAAAGCACACAGCTGTCGTTGCATCTACCCGCAAGTTCTTCCTGACTCGAAGCTTGCGCGATTCGAAAGCTCGAACGATGCGCCGAACTGAATTCCTTAGCCAACAGGTGGTACGCGTTATTTCTTCTACAGGCCGGAGCTTTTATTCCTTCTCGCTATTACATACGTATGTACGAAAGTACACGTAAAAGCTCGATATTATTCTTGTAGTTTACAATTTTCTTTTTTTTTTACTATTGAAAGTCACGTAACAATGCATTCGAAAGGGTCGTGTTTCGTCACTCGGCATTGGCCGGCCGTGCTTTTTATAGTAGCCCGATTAGCGGTCAAATACTTGCGTCCGGTGCTTTTGACGTGCCTACGACTCGCACGTGGAGCTGCGAATTTGCGATAAAAGCGAACTGAGCACTGCGACACCTAGAGAAACTTAAAAATATACCGACTGGTGCCGCCCCTGGAAATTCTTATATATATATATATATATTACACTTCCTAGCACATTAATCTTGCTCAAAAGCTTGCCCATTATAACGCGGAAAATCCACGACGCTTCAAAATATATCCCAACGCTCGACTATACCATGTGCCAAAAGTACAATGTATCGCTCGAGTACTAACGTTACCTGCGGTTGGCATTGACAATGAACGCGACTATACTTTTGTCGCTGATAAAATCAGCCCCCGTTGCATAAAGTGGAATTATGAATTTATACAAGTATCTTTTTCTTTTCTTACAATTTTTTTTCTTCAACTCTCTTACGGCTGGGATCGCTTCTTGATATTGGTCAGGGACTGAAAATTTGCCGAACCTAAAATACCAACTTTGACTGTCAGCGCGACAGACTGTCAGAGTGGTGCAAGCTCTGGTCCAAACGGAGGTGGATGATGACGGACAGGAAGAAAAAAAAGGGAAACCAAGGGCTCTTTCTTTATTTGTTGAAGATCGGACCTACGCCCTATATTTCTCGAGGTCGTTGTTTTCTAGGATTTGTCTAGGTGATGCCCACTAGAAACTACAACAATGTCTCTATTTCTGTACCTTTTCGACAGCTATAGGTATATCCTTGGCACGGACCATCCACGTGAAGTTTCTTATTAAAACACAACCATTACATAATTAACAACGTCAGATAGAGAACTTGTGAGTAGCGACGTAGAGGCTCTGGCAAAATGAAAAATAATGGAAAAAGACAATCCCGTCTGTCTTGAGGATACTTTTTATATTTCTTATTTATTTAATTTTTTTATTTCATCCGCAGATCCTCAAAGTCCCATCATCCCTAATATTTTCTATGCATAGCTCAGAAAGACCAGAACGACGATGGAATCAAAGTGAGGATCGTGGTAGCAGAATAATCGAATTAAAGGAATAAATTAAAATTCAATAAAAAAAATCATCTACTTCGCCAAATATCTCGTCATCAGTTGCGGATCACGACAAAATTCGACCTCGCAGCATCCTTGCGACTATTTTCGCGCAACGTTTCGACATGACTGATGAGAATTTTCTGAACGAAAACTTTGTCCCTCGATTCTGCCAAATGATTTTCAAGCATGCGATAATTTTTGGCGTATATAAAACTCAAAATTTACGTTCACAGTGGTCGGGCCAGTAATTCTTTTTAATTTTTTTTTTTTTCTTAAATTATAGTATTATTTCTTTCCAGTTGCTTATTCGCGTATCCGACATGGACTTTCAGACGTTTTCCGGTCCTCCAAGATCGCCGGCGTCTCTCACTGTACTCGCTCTTGTTTTACGTCACTGGTTATGCATTCTGGGTAATCACCAGGAAGAAGAATACGAGGACGAGGATAATCCTCTAGACATTATAATTGTCCGCCAATTAAACTTCACGGATCGGACGATATGTCGTCCCAAATTTAGCAAACCATCCCTAATGCTCGAACTGGTATGTCATTGGGGATTCGTGGTGACAGACGCTATTATGCTAGCTCTTCTTGTCATGCCAAGTATCGTAGCTCGTTATGCAGACGTTAGACTATATTTGGGACGTTGAGCCATGATTACTTCACTGGCCCAGTTGGCCGTTGATTGGACCCAAGTATTTTTAGTGAGGTCGCTAGATCGGCCCTCTAATGTAATACCTAAAGCACATCGCAAATTAGTCAGCTTACTTGCGAATTCCTTTCTTAATTCAGGTAACAAGAAGGACTGCTTATATATATATGTGTGTGTTGATCTAAATTTGCCGATTATTTAAAATCCAAATAAAATTGAGGTACATGATTTCTTGGCGAGGACCGAGAGACAACACTTGTTGTGCCAGTGTTTCAAGTTTTTATAGATCATCTTAACTCGATGTCTGAGCACTTTGTGATCATTGGATATGTTCTCAGATTTCATTTAATTATCAGACTTTTATTTTTACTTGAGAATCCAAGCTTTAGACTGGTTGAAGAATAGATTCAGGTATGCCCGGGCCCGGCTCTTACCTCCCGTCTACGATAAATAAAATTGAGAATCCGTTTCAACCGATTCTAACCGCTCTAAGCGAGATCCAAGATTTGAGATCTGACACTTTACATTCGCCATATTGTATGCCAAAAATGATTCAAACGTTTCATAGGTCTCTGCGTTTATTGGGTTTATGTCTTATGTATGTATGAGATCTGACATCACTCCAGGAGCCTTAGTTCGTTTCCTTTGATGAAGACTGTTTATTATTTTCAAACTTTTTACTTCCTTTTATTTGACTTTCCTTCATTCATGGCGAATATCTTTTAGTTTGAAACTGATGCCGCGCGACTGATGGCCAACCAAAGCACTGTGAGATTTATTGCTGGAGTCATTAGCGTACACGCTTGGTACATTTGCTCTTTGAATGGCTGACGGATGTGGCGATGTGCTTTTAGCTTCCGGATAGTTTCTTGCATAGTGTGCTTTAAAGGCGGCTTCGTTAGTGCTTTTATGGTCGATATTCTTTTTGTCGTCACTCCTTTATTTTTTTCCTACTTGCCAGAATCATCACGCTGCAAAGATTCAACTATTTTCAGACACTAAGGTACAGTTGCACTATGCTTTTACAGTAAAAATAAACATGTCGAAATTTCATCTTTATACCTGCTACAAGCTGGAAACGGGCCAAACATCCCGAGACGCTATGCTGGAAAATTTAAGTGATCTCTCAGCCAGTTTCCCACGACTTGGTTATTGTTATCAAAACTATCAGATATCCAAATACCAGTTTTCACAGCCACCCGTAAATCTATAAAGAAAGAGAAACGTACTGGTTAATTTTATTTTATCACTAAAAATCTTCAACATGATACTCCAATTAATTTTATTAGCCAAATATAAATTCTCTTCGTGCAAATCTTCTTTGAAGTTTCGAACCACAAAAATTTTGTGCTATTTGTAAAATTTAACGTCCAAGCATACGCATCGCGTGCTTCTTGTCTTTGTCTATCATCTTTGTCCCTCGAGGTTTCTCTCGCGGTTCGTTTGTGAACTACCCTTTGACTCCTACTTCACAAACGTTACCTCTGGCCTCGCCTCGACACGGCAGTTGTTCTCCAGTGACGTCACTGGTGAAAACCCGTGCAAATAAACTGGGAATACCGAAGACGAACGAAGCCCGTCTTCCATCTATTCTCGACGTTGGCAACAATAATGCCTCCCAGGGACAGCGACGGATCACAACGTGCTCTCAGCACGGACAACTAATGACGCTTCTTCTTACAAAGGCCGTGCCGTTCTAATTTCGTATTATCATCCCTGCTGACTAAAAATATATAGGGACACACGGCTTGCTATAACCGCTCGTATGCGTATCTGCCAGCCGGCAACTGTTTAGCACTTTAATAGCTTTTGGTCTTGGCGCATCCATAGTTACTACTACACTTGGAGATTCGTTAAAGCCCCATTGCCTTTAATGACAGTATAGATGCTGCACAATGATTTTACATAGAGCAAGAATAATTGTCTACGACAATTTTTCTTTATCCTCCAACAGGTAGCTGTCAACAAAAATTTTCCTTTTAGGCACTGCGATACATTTTTATCACTGTACGTACAAGGCTCCGACACCAGTTTCATTTTTATTTGAAACAAGGAGACGATCTGTTAGAAATTTTGTATTCCACTTTCTTACCAGGCATTTGTGTTTGTTTCTGGCATTTCTAGCAGGCAATATTTTTAAGTTTTACAGCTTTTCTTGTGAAAGGGTTTACATCTTTTGATTCTTTTCGATTATTCAAAAAATGTCACTATATGATTCATGATTGTCATATCTTTTTGACATGTGTTAACAGAATATTTGATTATACTCATCGTAGTGAATATACGAGAATCAATTTGAATGCCCAGAATGTTTGAAGTGTCGAAATGGCGCATGTTGTTTGTTTTACAGTTGATGGTTACTCAAAAGGTGTTGACGTTTTACTACAATTATCTGCAAACAAATGGACATACAGAATGTTTAATTTGATTTTTCAATGAATTTTCATTGTGACTCATAAACAATGTCATTACGTGATTATTTATAAATCCATTCGAACTTGCTCCTTTAACGTTTCTCACGTAGAACCAAGATGGCGGCGTTGGTACCTCCACGCGTGGCACGTCGATTTGCATATATCGATATCCTGATAATTCCGTGGACATTAATAATGCCAAGTTTTTGCCTGACTTTTATATAACACCTCGTGGCTCGTATACAAATATCCACACGCTTTGAACTATAGTCGAAATAAACGATGAAATAACAGCATCTATTTCTGTAACCCATAATGAGTTGCTGATAGGGACCAAAAATTGCAGGGTGAGCCATGAGCACAGCAATTTCATAAATTCCTCCCAAGCTCATGGTGTACCTGTGGCGGCCATCTTGAAATTATTTATCCGTAAGGGTCCTTCCGCCTCTTCTTCCAGGCTAGAAAAGACTTTCGGCTTTCATCGCGAGAGTGAAATACTCGCGGAAGCTTCCACGGCACGCGATCTATTTATGAACGCCGCTAGATCGGTCTTGTGTGAAAGTCTGCCAATCTTTTGTAATATTTTTACGCACCGTAAGCCCGTGACGAGTGGTTAACGCGTCGGCTTCGCGTCACTTGCTCCAAATGTGGTAACGTATAGCGAGCTTTCACGAATGAAAAAAAGCTTCAGCTTCAAAATCACGTAAAACCTTTGGCCAGTCACGTGACAGCTTTCTCGTTCAAAGGCACAATTTATTTTCCTTAAGGATTTCGCAAGTTTATCGAGGCCCCGCTGCAGGAAGATAAAGACGTGGCTCTCTGATAATCTGAAAAATAAATTTAAAAAAAAACCACGCATCTTTGAATCGTATAAATATAGGATTTTGATCTTGAAAAAATTTATAATTTTACGTACCAAAAGTTATAGGGACTCTGACAGGATTATGGGACCGGAATGTAAGTACAAACAGGCGAGAGCAACGTGTTGCGTATTAGATGCATTTAGAAAGCGGCCAGGGAGATAGTAGATGGGAGCATTAACCGTGCTTTATGTGCTTACAAATCGTCTTGAAACAGTCCTCAGAGGTATAACTATATATCATACCGCATCATACGCACGTGTAGTACAACGCACGTGCGTATTCCGTGCGTACAAGCAGGGCTGCGCTTAACTTCTGATAAGAAGGAAAAAAGTTCTTCTTCACGTGTACGTGTAGCGTTTACGTAGGCGTGGAACGTAAAGAGAAATATAAGTGCGACTCGCGTGTCATCCTCTCTTAAGTACGACTTCCTGATTCTTAGCTTTTTCAATCAGGCAGGATGCCATCTTTAGACGCACGCCGTTGGTGTCCTCATTGGTTTATGAATTACTTGCCTGACACTTTTTAAGCTTCATTTCCTAGCCGTAGACATTTTTTAAAAGTATTATTTCCTAAACACGTCAGCTGATCTCACGTTAGATTTTACAAACGGAAAACTGTCATTTTTGTACGTGCAGTAACTTCATCAGGTAATACGACCACGTGTCTATTAAAGGACACGCTGATCCTTTGATCCTGGTATATAATTAGTTTACCATGCATCACGTTTAACCTGAGGGATCATCCGTGCTGTATACAGAAAGGCGGAGTATCGTAACTGAATTACATTATCAGGAAGATACTCACTGGATATTATTCGTTCGCACTGGTTTTCCATTTAAAAATCGACTGAACTTAATCGTCCGGTCGTTTCGGCGAGGGTGTAAAAAGACGGAAAATAAACGGCATCTGGGAATTCTGGCCTTTCGTACCGACGAAATTTCGATTTTGGAGGTTAAACGTAGAGACGTAGGAACAGCCGGGACGACTGGCTTACGGCCAAGTTTTTCCTCGTTCCCATCTCGACCACCAGGTAGCGACGTTGACGACTATTTAAGCGAAATTCGACGTAGTCCGTCGCCCCGTTTCGTTCAGCAGCGCAGGCGTTGCCGTTTGAATTTTTTTAAAATTAACAATCATGTTCAGGGAAGAGTAGCATTACGGATCTGGGGCCGTCTCAGTGTGTACGTTTTTTTATACCGCTTATAAGTGTAACCGGGACAACGGTGCCGGTGTATTATATATATACACATATATATATATATATATATATATAATTGAATAAGAAATTGGTAAGTCCCAATATCCGAGACAAAGGTGACGGAAATGCAAAGTATGAAATAATTGTACAAACCAACGACAACGATAAGTGAATTTGTGACGCGCGGAAGTGATAACGAATCAATGACGCGGTAACATGGGAGACGAATTAAAAAAATTCGAAAGGAATCTGCGTAAAAGGAAGAATTAAACGCAAAGGAACAAAGGGAGGAAAAAAGAAGTACTCGTACACGAAATGCAAAATGTATTTAATGAAACCACGTATACAGTGATGTGACATCGAAGCAATAAGGATTCGCCAAGATTTCATTAATTAATAATCGCCATTCAACCAGGACTATTCACATGGATTAAGACATAATTATGTTAGCTCAGTGTTTATCCTACTCGCGAATTATCGGATACGCGTTTATTTCATATACGATGAAAGATTGACAAAAAATTTTTTAATGTCAACCCTTATTGCTTTTATAAGATATTATCGCACAAGATACTGAAAGTGACGTTCAGCGTGGGTCCAAAATATGGCTGATCAGGGAGCTCGTGGTAGAAATAGTAGCTTCACCGGAGCCACCTGCGATATATTCGTATTGTCTGACGGGTTATGCTCGAATCTAAAGAAAGATCTGTTTCCTTGCTACTTAATCTATTCTATATATCATAAAGATTTTGTGCGGGGGCTGCTAGGACCATTTCAGAAATTTTTGAGACGAGTCTTGCGGATTTTTTTTTTGTACAATTTTTGTACAATTTTTCCTAGCGAGTCATTAGTCGTGATTCTTTGGTCCGAGTGGTTATTTTATTATTTTTTTTTGAACGAGCTAATTTTTTTATTTATGTAACATCAGCAAATGGCTGGTCTAGCTTAACAAGTACTGTTATTCGATGATTTCTTCGGAAAGCGTAGCTTCTTCCAGAGAATTTTATCTTTCGTACTTTTTGAATGCTGCCTAACGCGGAATTTTGAAACGCGGTAGCGTTAAGAATTTATATGTTGCGAATGAGATTCCAGGAACGATTAATTGTCTTATCTTTATTTATTTATATTGTTCAATTCGATCATTCCTATTTCACCTTAGTAACGCAGTTACTTTCAGCCATTATTTTTCATTAAACATTCATTTATGTGGGACACGAGTCACATACAAACACGACCTCCATATGTTTGCCAACAAACGTAACTTACGGTCCCTATCTTTATAACCCTTGTGCCATTTTACGCTCGTCTCTTTAAACAAGTAACACAAGCATGCATAATCGCTGACTAAAATATATTCCCAAATAAAAATTGCCACCCCTAATACCTTTTCGCATCACGCATTCCACTGCTGAAGTCAGTATCAAAGTAAAAATCTGTTAAATCACGAAAAGGAGATTTAGAATTTTTCAAATCTTAAACGTCCCTGCGAGGGTCATTGGGGAAGCTGTCGATTGTGTTAAAAAATAGAGAATTCAAAATTGAAAAAAAAACTGAAATATAAATGTCCTCAGAAATTATCTAAAGGGTGTAGGTTGCGATGAAAAATTATTTAGATTCCAAAAAAAAAAATGGATCCAGTATCCTCGCAAGGATCATCTGGATGCTGCCGTTTCCACTCGTCGGCATTGAGTTGGCAAAGTTGCTTGCGACCAACCCTGCCAAAATAATTAGGAAGTCGTCTCGAGACCGTGCTAAAAGTGTCCGCTCGGGCACGCGCGATTTGGCCGCCTAGTCGCGTCCCGGGCGTTTAGTAAGTTAGACGGTAGCGGGTTCGGGTCGCTTCTAAATTTCTAGTTCAGACTGACCGACCGCCAGCCCCGAGGCAGGCTGGTTGTGTAGTGAGTTTTCGTGAGGTGCTTGTCGTTTCGTTCTAACCTCGAATAACCACCTTTTCTTCTTGTTACTTTTCCATCCGCATCCACATTATTCTGTTACCGTTGATTATTTTCTTGTTTCTCATTATTTCATTGCTTTTCATTCTCACACTGACTGAACTACCGATCTAGCGTTTATTTGTGAGTTTTTTTTTCCTTATTTATATGCTTTTTTTTTTCTCATTTCGAAAACAATTCGGATTCCTTCTGTCTCCGTTGGTGACGTTACGTAAGTTCGATACCTTTTTTTTTTTTTTAAGTAACTGTACTTCTCTTATTTGAAATTTCTCGAAGATTTTAATTCTGAATTTAGTCGTTTCTGTAAGACGATTTTTTTTTCAATTTTTGAATTTGGTTAACATGCTTTGTTCAGCGGGAAACAAGTTTGGTGGAATTTAAAATATTGTTTTATTTTAATTTTACTTGGGATTTATTTTGTTCTGAATGCTTGGAGTCTTAGTCACTTATTATTTTTTTTCCTTGTAGTGCGATTGGAGGTTTTATCGTTGCGATAAATGTTAAGGTCGGTTTACTTTGTTGGCAAGGCGAATAGAAAATTTATGTGTGCAATTTTTGCAAGGATGTACGTCACCACGCTTGCTTATTGCAATATTACTAATTTAGCTTAGTCAGCTGTCTCGTTCGGGCGCACTGGAAAGATTGAAAGTTCATTCACTGGGAATACAATAGTTGATTGTAACAAGGAAAAGCGGTCTTTTGCTTTTAATTTAAAGGAATGATAATTGTTGAGAAATTTGCGAAATCAAGAAAGTTTCGCGTCAACGTTGTTCGAAAATAAATTTATGAGCTTTTGCAGCCCGCAATTTGGGCAGTAAAACGTAACTGTTTAAAAAAACTTCTTTACCATCAAATTCGCCGAAAAGTCAGGCACCTCCGTGTCTATATAAAAATTATTAGGCGCATTTTTAAGTTGTATAAAATCAAAATAAAAATAACTCCGAGAAAACAATAAGGGATGCCTTGCGAAATAAGATAATATAAAATTTTCTATAAAAAATTGACTAAAACAATTAATTAAGTTTTCGCATAACTATCAGTAGCAAGTCTTGCAATTTGACTTGCAACAAAGATTTTCAAACTAGTCCAAATTTTACGAGCATCGGTTACATAACAATACGGTAATGTCCTTTGGTCGTCTTAAAATACGCGCCAAGGAAATAGCATAGCAGAAGCCTGAAAATAACCGAGTGCGTCACGAGCAGCAAACCAAGTCCAGCCAATAGCGTCGCTCCACATGCGCTCTGATCTTTCGATCCTTACATATTTTCCACGAGGACATATGTACTTTCCATAAAAAGCAAGCTTTACAAAAGTCCTCGTTAAATCAACTATAGGAATTCCGTGATTAGATTTTACTTGGGTAATAAAAAGTTGTCTCGACTAAAGGTAAAACGTACAGTGTCTCCACTGTATAGAAATATTTCGTAGTCGAGTTCGTAGTCAGGAAGGCCGTGGCGCTGCAGTAGCAACGCGCGCCGCAGGGCGGCGCACGTGCACAATGATTTGCCGTTCGCCGTGTCAGTTTCACGGAAGAGGAGGTTTGGTTAGCAGTTAAGAAATATATTGGTGGAAAATGACGTGTATCGTGAATTTTTGTGGTCTCGCCTTGTGATAAAACCTCAGTATATCTGTCTTACGGATTTCGATCGTAAGCTGTTTTCGTTATTGACGTCGCGTGCTCCTTCTTCGATAATTTTCAACGCTCTTACGATCCTAACCTAAGTTACTCATTGTCGTGCCAAGTCCGTTCGTAACGCCACTGCTTAGTGACACGTCTGCGAGTGGCCGTTTAAGTTCACGGTGAGTTTTCTCGCTCATTCTCATCGAGCTATCATCGCGATCAAAGACTTTTTGAGATTCGGTTAGTGACTTCTTCGTTATAACCTAGTCCTCGTTTACGGACGCCTTTTCTGTAGACGCTTTGTACTCCATGCTGTGTTGTTTCACATTATTTTCACGCTCTGCTACTCAGGACGTTGACATTGGCTTTCTCGTATAGTTTCCTTTGTAAAAAGACGATCTTCTTAGCGACATTTCATTATGTAGCTTTTCGTGAATGTTTTCATTGCGCGACACGTGTCCATCGGCTGAGTCGTGGCTCGTTGTATGCTTCCAGAATATTTTTCTTTTATGACTCAATGTATTTGTTCAGATACGATCCACATTTTTTGTTATCTGTCTTATCATTTCCTTTCAAATTTATTTACTGCGTCTAATCTGACAATGGTGAAATTACAGTTAGGTTTATAGCTCCTATATACTATACGGTAGTAAAGATCCGAGCGAACAGCGAAATATCTGTGTCGTGACGTTGAATAAAGGCTTTTAGTCTTATCTACAATTCTTTTCGAGTTTCATACTCTTTGTGTGTCCACCATCTTTGAAACAAGAGCGAAAAACATTGAAAAATCTTTAAATCAAATTTATTCAATAAATATTATTTTACAGACGCGAGTCGCTTTTATTCGTTCTACAGTTTTTCGTCAATCACCGACGTGCCCTTGCGAATGTCGCTTTTACGTCAATCAACTTTTCAAAATATAAATGTGCGTGTATTTAAATTCAAAATTGCTTTATGCATTCTCGTATCGTGCCATTTGGCGTCATTTCGCCTCGAATTATATTCTAAGTCTTTCCACAATTAATATTCACCTCGCTCAAAATAAACTCTTCGACGTATGTATAATTACCAACGCACTATTTGCTTCTCATGTGTACACAGTGTTAAAAAAAACTGTTACTCATCGCTTTACATTAGAAATATCATTGATCGTCGTATTTTCTATAATTGAACTCACCGTCTTGAACCTTACATACTTAATAATAAATAAATTGACACACGACTGTTTATACGGTACGATTAACGGTGCTGATATATGCTTTTAAATGTTCACATATATATATATATATATATATATATTACGTTTCTTCAAGATATAATAATACACGGATAATCACCGTGAACGTCAATGACTATAAAAAAAAAATTACAAATTTTGCGAAATAAAAAAATCTTCAGTTCAGATAATCTTACACGAGTATACGTAATCTGTCTAATGACGAAATGTCGAATTTCATCGATAATAATGAATATCGAAATTCCAATATCAGTATTCGTGAATTTCAAGCAGCATATAAATAATCCACAACTATGCCTGTATCGCACCCCCAATAATTGATCAGTAAAATCGTCTCTATGTTATCATTAATTCAACGTGATCTGTAAATGCTAATTCGTCAACGATCGTTATCACTGCCCGTCAATGTCCTCGGTCGTGAAGTTAACAATAGAAACACGTAAATCGAGCGACTTGTACTCTAATCGGTATCTTTTGCGCTTTCAGGAATCGTTTTTGTGAATGAACGCATACAACTGCTGAGAGGAATACTATTGGCTACGATATTATTAAAAGAAGATAATCATGGAGGACGGCCATTCGAAAACCGTGGAGGAAGTGTTGAATTACTTCAACGTTGATCCCGAGAAAGGATTGTCCCCGGATCAGGTCAAGAGGAATCAGGAGAAATATGGTCTCAACGGTGAGTCTTGTCATTATATATATATATATATATATATTATTAAATAATTTCAATAACGTTGGTTCGCAATCCGATTAACTTTGCTATTGTTCTGCACAAAAATAGTTTCCACGTGGTATCGAGGAATCACGTATACGCGTTGCTAGAGCAATGGACATCTTTTTTTTTTATCGTCACTTTGTTCCCCTGCGTCACGATTATAAACACGCTCCCTGAAACTCGCAACTTCCGCGACAGTAATTCCTCAAACCGCACCGTGAAACTCAACGGGCGACCACAATGATTGTGGCTTCGTGACCACGTGTTATCAAGTATATATAGGTCTATTCGGCTCAAGCGTACCAGTTTTAATGTTGACAGCTGCGCATTGACAATTGACACAAATATAAAGTGAGTATGGGTTTTATAGGTACAAAAAAAATTGGTACAATTTTAACTGCGATTTAGACGTCAAATAATAGCAAATCAATAATCTGACAGCTGTCAAGTCTGATGCATTTGACCCGAATGGCCTTGTATAGAACGGATATAAATCATTAACACACGAGTAATTAAATTTCATCGTTAAGAACCAGCCGGTTGAATCAATTGTATAATACCATGAAAGGAACGGTACTCGAAGCATAATGATCCACGAGGTGCTTAATAAATGTTCAGTAATAAAATAAAAATTCGTCTAATCGCTACTGCTCAGTTCACGCACGTGTAAGCACTCGGCCGTATTAATCGAATGAAACGTGGAGCTGGGGGCTGACTAAAAAAAAGGTTCTTTCATCCTGACGCGATCGCCCGAAATGGAATTAAATGATAATTCTTCATAAAAATTTGCCCTCTCGTGACGCTGCATTCGAAAAAGTCGCCTGTACATATTCGCGCTAGCAGGATAGAACAGAAATTGAACGCTTTGCGTATACGACGATTCGATCACCGGCTTTCCAATATATTGTGAACGCGGCATATAGTCGCAAATCTTTCCGATATATTGTGAACGCGGCATAAAGATAGTTTCAAATCTTTCCAATATATTGTGAACGCGGCCTATAGTCTTAAATTTTTCCGATATATTGTGAACGCGGCATAAAGGTAGTCTCAAATCTTTCCAATATATTGTGAACGCGGCATAAAGATAGTCTCAAATCTCTTCACAGAATTACGCAAGGCAATTTACAGCGATTTGTTTTATATATATATTTTTCTCTTGAATTTTATACCGACACCCTGTACACAGGAGAGCTTTATTATTCACCGTAAGGATCGCGGATACACGAGTACAAGGCATTATCTGTGCACCAGTGATTCTTTCCATGGTCATTTACACTATACCGATGATAACGTAAGGACGCTTTCTCCACGCGTTTATAAGTACAAGCGACCACGCTGGCCAGCAAAGCGTAACCCGTCGTCATTGATTTTTTTTTTCATGATTTAGAAATTCACCCTATCCTTCGGTATGAACCTTATGGTAATTTTTTCACGGTTATACCTTTCCTCTCGGCAATGCAGATCCCTGACGTATCGCTCGAGACCGAGAAATTCGTTTCACCGCGACAGGTGATTGGACGATTTATTATTTTTTTTTTTTCAGAGTTAGGTTATGTAAGTTTTATATTTTAGTTGGAGCCCCGGATCGACTAAGAGCGACGTAGCTCGAAATCCCTGCGAAACAGCCGGAAAGTTCTCGAATGTCGTACCGATCCACGTACCTATGGCTCTCACGACCGAATTAGCCCGTGTTTACGGATATTTTTATATTTTATTTTCGTGGGCCACCGATGTCTCTTTCTCTCTCTCTCTCTCTCTCTGGTAACCAAATTCCGCGATTTTTTTATTTCTTTCTCTTTTCTTTTCGTCTTCCTCCAAGAACATTCGTGTAAGAGTAAAACTTGCCCACTGCGCTCACTCAGCTCCCTGCAGCAGACAGCTCGTTCCGTCCGTTCCGCTTTTGCGACAGATCGTCACAGCAAAATCCGATCTTTATCTCTAGCTCGGCGCTAAAAAATATTTTGATTTTCTCTTGTCTTCGTTCGAACGCTAGCCAAGCGCTTTTCTATTGTCCTAGCTGTTCTCAGGTCCCCGGCTATTGCGGGCACAAAGCTCGCCCGTATTTCTCTCAACGAGTTGTCGCTACTTTTGAAATGCTCATTGTTCCGCGTCACGTTTCATTGAACCGCGAGAGGCGCACTAAAATCCTTATCATCGATTCACCTCATATCCGTCTTACCTTGTGTTATCAAAATTCTCAAATTTAGGCTTTCGCGTTCGCTCGCGTTATTCGTACATCAGCAACTTTCGCGATCCTCTACGGTCGCTGATATCTCTTATCAGTCAATCTCGTTAACATTAGCTTGAACCGAGGCGACCTCGGAATTACAGTTTCAAGTCATCCAATGACGTTATACACGTTCTGACCTATTAATCCATTCTGCAAGCTTTCCGCGATCGTACGAAATCACAGTAACGGATACGGCTTGACAAATTTTTTTTCGAAAATATTTTCAAAATATTTTTTCACGCAAAAAAACGATTCTGGAACCGCGTGGGTAATAAAAATGACAGCATTTCGCTTTATCCGTAATTTTGACTAATTCTCGAGATTTGACATTTCCCACATAGAGAAGGCTTGGGTCGAGGTAATAATTTTCGAGAAAAAAAAATCCTTGGCTCAAGCTTTTAACGATTAACGTGAATTCGAGCGAAGTGAAAGAAGAATAAAAAGCTCATCCGTCCGATTTATTGGCTCGCGAGCTTGCGGTTGTTTTATTAATAGATGTCAATGGCGACGGGACTTGCCTCGACTTCTCTGCGCTTCGCTCTCTGTTCCTCATGATTGACGTCTGTATATTTGTTTTATGCTTTCTATTACGCCGCCCGTTTATAACCCGTTTATACGTACGACGTATCCAAACCCACGTGGACGTCCGGAGACCCTGATAGTCGTAACGCACTTGAGTCGCCGGTGTGCTTTTTTTTTTTTAAATCGTCACAGCGACTGCGCTACCATTAAAAAAAACCTTTTTAACGCGAATCCTTATCGCCCTCAAATTAACGACTTAACCATCATCGACATATCAATCGACTCACGTTCAATCGACTTCCGGTTACCTCGCGTCCTTCGAGCTTATAATTGCGCTTGCGGCTCCTTTCAAATTTCATAGCCATTTTATTGCCTTTAAATCTAACACGTTCCTCGTACGGATTCGGATGGCTCCCATCGAGCGTTCCTTACGTACACTTTTTTCTTTTCTTTTTTTTCCCATTGGTCATCGTAACCTTTGTTAGGGGATTTTTTATAAGTTCGACTTGCAGAAATCGTTTCTTCACGTGGCTTCGGGTTTCTGTCTCGGATCGACGATTGGACTCTGACAAAATTCTATCGCGGTCTACTAACGTAAGCTTGCGGGCAGATTAAACTTTGTCCACGGGTTTTCTCGTGCGTTTCGTACGTCTCAGCTTTGACTCGGCTAACGTCACGCGAGCCTATACCCGGAAAGTCTGTAAGACTATTATATTTTTTTTTTAATTTGCATCGAATCTTTTTTTTTATCAACGTCATTCTCCGGTCTGTGACGTGCTTGTCTGTCTTTTTTAATATAAAAAATTTCGTCACGTCTCAAATTAATTCTTCCGCTGGCACTCGAAGCGCTTATTAGATACTCGCGCTTGTTTCCTATTACGTATATATATATATATATATATATACATACACGCATGCCTAGAATTAACCTATACGATGTACAGCTGCACACAGATTCTAGCTACGTATCGGAATTGCTTGAGTGGATAATTAATCGTCTTATCGGACGCATCCTGACGTAGAGAATTCTCCTTGAACGCTGTTGCATCTCTGGTAATCCCTTTCAAAACCCCCCTCCCCTCCCTTACCCCCTCTTCCCAGCATCTCTCGGACGTCTATTTTTTTTTTTTTCAATATAATCTTTATCTTCGGAGTTGAGTTTTTCAAAGGCACAATGAGCTTTTTATTGTACATACTGATATTATCTTTGTGAAAGCTCGGAGGTAATTAAGGTGTTAGGATTTTTTTTTCGATCGCGTTCATTCCTTTTATCTGGTAATTTAATTTTTTTGGAAAAATGAAACTTTTGGAATATGGACTTCGACGAGAGCCTTACGACGATCCGTTTATTCGAGTTTTTGGTTAAAATTTATGACAAATCGCTGACTTCCTCAATCTAACTCGCGGGTTCAGTTACTTTCAGTCTGACGCCTAACTTGCTGTTGGGACAATTCGTGTGTTTAAAATTTCCATGAAATTTGGCACGATCTTTATCGCGACTTAGGGCAAGTGATAACAGTGCCTATTATGTTGCCTGTCTATCCCGAGTAGTTGAGAATAATTTTCGATGTCATTTTATCTCTGATTTATTATTATTTTTATATAATGCATAGGCTGTCAAGTACTACTAGGGTTGTCTCAGGTGAACAATTGACAGACGCACTTGTCGATAAGCGATTACCACTCAAACCTTAAGCGACGTGTTCGCGCTTATCGATTCGCTTGATCGCGACGAAAAATCGGTAAACTCAATCGATTGCGCAAGTCGATCCTCAGACGTATCGTTAAAGCGTTTATCTTAAAATTCATACTGCTTGCAACTGACGAGGCTGTTGAACGGATGACGTCAGTCATTCGTCGTGCAATGTTTTTTTTGCAAGACACCGAACGTCGGTAGAGTCCGGTACTACCGACGTTAAGCCGGGTCAGGGACGTGACGCGCAAGAATTTTCAAAAATTCTCCTATCGCTTGTTCTCTTAATATTTTTGTCAATTTTTTTTTCTCCTCCTCGCACTTCCTTCACAATTTTCTCCGTTCCCTTCAGCGTTACGCGAGACCCTCGTCTATCAGTTATCAACGAAAAAAAAAACCTCTTGTTCTCCGTGGCTCGTGCAGGCACTTCAACGAGACGCAGGAGAGAGAATCTTCTCGAGTGTCCTTGTCGTAAAAATTTGTTTTGATTTCGCGAGAGAAGTTGGAAAAAAAATTATTGGGCTGTACGGGAAGGGGGGTCAAGAAAAAAATTGAAGAAATTTTTTTTTCTCCATTTCAATACTGATATTCAGAGTGTCACTTGTCGTAACAGACTTCTCGAGTAATATTTGTACAATTTTTGCGACTGTGCAATGTAATTTTCTTTTTGGAAAATCTCGTACCATCTTTTTTATACTTTCACTTGTAATTTTTCTCCCTTGGAAACTCTCCCTTGCATCCCTCTGGAATATTTGTATCGGCCTGTTTATTTTTTTTCTCTTTACTCTCAATGGCGCGATGATTTTCCATCGACGCCACTCACGTGTTACTACGATCGTCAAGGACTATCGGATATATCGTCTTATAAGGTAGTACGCTTCTCTTCTCCTCTCCCTATTCTGTATCATATACGTATATACATATATACACACATCACTCACGTTAGTATATGCATCCTTTCTCGTGTCCACTTGCGTATGAATACATAGCCTCTGTACATACATAGCATCTGTACATAGCATCTAAGTAGGTATATAACACGTGAACCGCGTATCCACGTTACCTTAGCCGTATCATAAATATGGGAGGCTACTTGGTCCGCGCTAACTCGATTCTAGGGTCGATGCTGGCGCCCGACACTGAAGTTGCTCGTACCGGGTCTGACGAGAGTACCATTTAATGGGAAATAGATTATTTTACGCGTGGATCTTTCACGGGCTACGTGAGATCCGAATTAGGAAATTTGTGGTAATTTCAATGGATCGGAAGAAACAGAT
Source organism: Calameuta pygmaea (assembly GCA_031762395.1). NCBI lineage: Eukaryota > Metazoa > Arthropoda > Insecta > Hymenoptera > Cephidae > Calameuta > Calameuta pygmaea. Next base: position 445,793 of record JASANN010000596.1, read on the forward strand.
TAAAAACCCCCCACGTCACTCACAATCAGTCATACCAATCTCGGTGTACAATTGTGCTATGATTATCAGCCAGGTCCAGTGCGCCGTGGTCAAGAATGATTTAGGCCTCTTGAATTTTTTTTTTCTTTTTGGAAACGTCACATAATTTTTTCCAGTTCTGCCACCGAGTCTTATCGACGAGACTGAACGACTAATATTTTTTTTTAATGTTTGCCATAGCGATTCACGTTGTTCGCGCGAATTAACTCAGGATCCGTTTGTCCCGGCGGGTTGGTACGATTCGAGCGGAGTTGGCTCTGATCGAGTGGGAGTGAAACGCGAGGAGATCATCTTGGGCCATTTTACTTGCGCTTAAACGTTATAGAGTCCGGGCCGAGCGAACGCGTCATCGTAGTTTTCACGTGGCACGTTTGGAAATCGTATAGGAGGTTATGTAAACGTCATTTGCGGTCCATGTGGCCGTGATCGCGTGGGAAGTCTCTAAATCAAGCAGGGATACGGCCGAGCAAATATTTACCCTTCGCTGGTGAAATTCGTGCGAATTTTGTTGACGCGATAAAGGGGTAACATGGGTATACCCTAATTTCGTATTATGTCTGTAGCGCCGATGGAGACTCGCCGAGGAGACTTTTTGGGCCTTCCGCTTCCGGTCGCAGAACGACGCGACACGTTCGAATTTTGTCGAAGGAAATTTGCGATTGACTTTTTTTTTCTTAACTCTTTTTAGTTATCGGTCAAAATTATGCGACTAGCTTGAGGGAGCCTCGTAACTTTTCTTCAGTAGGTTTTTTTCTTTTTTCGATTGTCATTTGCGGTCGAGTTTGCGGGTTGCGAGAAAAAAATTGTTTTAGCATTTTTTTACGATCTCAAAATTTTTTTTCTTTAACGACTCTGGGCCCTTTTTTTGACTTAAATTGTTTATCGATTAGCGTATGACTTAAGGATATTCACTGCTGATAGCACCAATTGACTGATAACGTTCTCTAATGTGTTAATTACTTCGGGGTGTCGTAGTTACTCGTGCGATTACGCGGAATCGACACGATAGTGAAATTTACTTTGGAAATAAATTTTTGTTCTGTGTGTAAAGTCAACTGGAAAAAAAATCAAACAAATTATATTAAAATTGATTAAACGCCATTTAAATTAATTCAGGCGCGTAACGCGAGCAAATTCATGATCGGTCGTTAATCAGGTTAATCGCTCGTTCCACCTCCTCTTCCCGGTGTCTCTGTGTACATTCGTCACCCGCGAGTCTCGCAGCGATTTATCGATCGATCAATTAGAATCGAATCGGATAATCTCGATCGATCAGACAAACTTTGTCGCTTCTTTAATTCCTATTGTCCCGATACCGTTGCGTCATCGTCGTCAGCCAAAGTACATTGGCTCTCGCGCGGAAAAGCCGCTTAAGCGCTATTTCGAGAAACGGTAAAAGAAATATGTTCACCTCGTAACGCTTATACGTTCGTTTACGTCGACAATGGCGGCACTGATCGACGTTACTACCAATAATAGAGGCGGTGTCGTTAACCCGCGTTCACAAAAGACGTACAATTCCGACGCTTGTGGATGCCGCTTTAACAGCTTTAAAAAAATAATATCGAGATACGTATATGAATATACATATAAATAAAAAATAAAGGCCGGTTATTTCGTTGAAAATGCGTCAAAAGAAAAAAAGATCTATCGCCAGAGAACGCCAGTCTGCTCTTCGTGTGAACGAACCTTTAAAATGAAAATCGTCAAATAATCGTATAGCCGTCGGGATCGCCCGTTGGCTTTCGTTTTTCCCGATATAAGGTTTGTTTATGGTTATCGGCTTTGTCGTCGGCCTTGCATCGGGCTCGGCGTTGCGTGATAAATCCTCGGCCCCCCCCCCCCCGCCCTGTCGCACAGTGAAAACTCCGCTTCTTTGTCGCCCGCTGGGGACGCGCGTAGGACTCTTCTCGTCCGGCCGTCGGGGGCCTCGTTGTTTCTCCTCTCGCGCCTCCCTTTGGCACCTACGTCGCAGGCCGATGCGCTTACCGTGCCTCGTGCAGGCCGCGATGCATGCATCTGCCTATGCGGATGCACCACGATGCACATGAGAATTGACTCGCGGGATGCAAACATGGCGGCGGCTTCTTCACGTACACCTTCGTACTCCGTGCGCGAAACTGGCTCGCAGTTCGTTAAGTATGGAGGAAAGAAATGCACATATGCTTAATTTCACACTCGTATGCTTCATACGTGTTTCTGGGCGTACGCGCACGTATGTATGCTGCTCGTGTGTTTATATGCTCGTTAACGTTTCCATGTCCGATGCTCGCTGACGACTTTATCGATCGATTCTTGTCGTAAGCAAAGGACGAGTCAGCGGGCTGTCGCCTCTTGTTCACATATGTACACGATATGTAGACGAGAAACCCGATGACGTTTGTATATGGGATTATCCGGAGTCTAACAAGAAATTTCTATTTTGTAGTGGTTAAACGAATTTACGAATCTGCGCGATCGATTGGCGATGACGCCTGGTTGACGCGTTTTTTTTTTTCGGGGGGGAATTGTTTTTTTACTTGGAACCTTCTATGGGATTTTTTTCATTTTGTCGGAGACACTTTTGGGACGCTTCTCCTTTTTTTTTTTTAGAGATTTCGCGACTGGTGGCTTCTGGGAAATGTTCGTTTCTTTTGTTCGGATTGTCTGTGGTGTTTTTATCTAAGGTACTGTTGGAGCGGATATTATACGGGATGGAAATCTTGACGTTACCTCAGGCAGTTGGAACTGGGACAGTTTAAAGGGGATGACGTCGGATGGGTTGATGTGAATATTTAGTTTTGAAATTCCCGCGCGAACCAACGTCTCTCATTGGACGAATTTTTCTCTTTAATGACTGCTAGATTTTCTTGCTCGTCGATTATATTTTTTTTTGCTAATTGTCTTGTTTTCTTTTTCTGTTACAGAATTGCCGGCTGAGGAGGGTAAGTTTCCGGTGGTATACGTCATTTCCGGTACAGTCTATGAGCTAAGATCGGATCCTGCGATACTGGAGGACCCGCGAACGTACTCTGAGGTGTCGCTAGTCTTACGGAGACAAGATTTCGTAATTTGCAAGAACTTCGGAATATATCAATACCGGCTCCGAACCGTCACAGTCTGCTCGGATATTGCAGTCATAGGTTCTCCGACAGGTTTCAGACTGCTTAAAATCGTGGCTTCCTACGGCAATGTGATTATCTGCGTAAATGACGAGCACTTGATTACGTGTTATAATTTATGAAAAACAGCTGATTTTCAAAGAACTTCTTCCCTCCTTTCATCGTTCGACTGTCATTTGAATTCGACTGGGATTTGACTTCGACTGCTTCTTGAAACGTGGTGCACGATTCTCAAGCCACTTTCTCCCTGCGCGATGTAATTTCGGTAATTCGTATTTATTTGAATTCTCTGAATGAAGCTCGAACGTCTGTCATTACATACTCGTATCTAAGTAGGCCAGCGTGCAGCAGGAGCTGATGTCTGGTGCAAGCTTAGAGTATAATACGTTGGATATATCTGCGCGGAGCAGCCGTCTGTTTCATTGGCAAGTCAATTGCATCAGGAACTGCATACGCCGAGGATGAATGCACCTTGATGTATTTGGCATGACTGTGGAATTAGACGGTTTGAAAATTTTTTTTTTTTTTCAATTTTCATTTCGACAGGAACCTCTATGAAGGGTTTCAAAGTTTCGTGTAGGAATTTTGATCCGTAGAATTTTTTTTTTTTGAAAAAAATTATACAATTTTCACTGCTTAAGGATCTTTGACAGATCATCCTAGTGGGTCACTGACAGAGCCGGGCTTCTGCACTTTCGTATCAATTATAATGGCAAGTCATGTTTTCACTTGGCGCGCGCGCGCGCGCCTTCCCCATGAGGAATTATGATTAATGAAATCAGCGAACGTTCGCGCCACGGACACCACGATGTGACGTCAATTGCGTGTGCTGGCAAAAGGCAGTTCCCATCAAGGACGTCAGGCCTCCCTAGATATGCTGGCGTCTGTTCCGCCAGTTTTCTGACGCCAGCGTTCCGTCGTTACGCGCCTTTACGTGGCTTCGTCATACATTCCATACGTTCGCCTCGTCACAAGTATGACAATGTAAATGCGCTCTGCGCAGATAACTATTGTTGTCACATATCGTTAGGGCGTGAAATTGCGATAAAATTAATGTCATTGTTAAAACGTTAATTTTTTATTCTCAAAGAATACCGGTTAGCGCGACGACTATTATTTATAATTTTGACAGTTTTATTTCTCTACTTTTCTACTTGGAGCACGTGTACGCACGGCGCTAATGATATCTCGAGTCGCGGTTATTATTTGAAAAATGTCGGTTACTTCGAAAGCTTCGGCGTTAATAAAGTACCTTGAGAAATGGCCATCTAATCAGAAAGGCCAGTCAGGAGAAACGTAAGTTCCTCTGGTACAGAAACACATGGCCAGCCACTCGAGCGGCAGCGGTGATAGGTCGATTATCTGGAATTCTACGTGGAGGAAGCCGTAACCGATTTCTAACTTTCATTGCGTAGACGAATCTGGCATGAAAATAAGCGCGGCCGTTAAGAATTTTTTAATTCATTTCACCAGAACGTTAGCGGGGTGCATCTCAGCTCAAAGACTTTCATCGATTTTTCGAAACGTGAAATGATAGTTTGAAAAAAAAAATTTATTTAACGTGTATAAAAATTACGTATTACAGGAAAATCCATTTGGCAACTCGTCCTAGAACAGTTCGACGACCTTCTAGTTAAGATCCTTCTATTAGCCGCTATTATCTCTTTCGTAAGTACTCTTGAATGTGATAACGCGAGTGACGTTTACCTTTAGTGGATTATTTAACGTGAATTTATTTGCCCACCAGGTATTAGCTTTATTTGAAGAGCACGACGATGCCTTCACCGCCTTCGTCGAACCTTTCGTCATTCTGCTCATCCTTATCGCTAACGCCGTGGTCGGCGTGTGGCAAGAACGTAATGCCGAGTCCGCCATTGAAGCTCTCAAGGAATATGAGCCCGAGATGGGAAAGGTGGTCAGAGGCGACAAGTCCGGCGTCCAGAGGATCCGCGCCAAGGAGATCGTACCCGGCGACATCGTTGAGGTGTCCGTCGGCGACAAGATCCCTGCTGATATTCGTCTTATCAAGATCTACTCTACCACCCTCAGGATCGATCAGTCCATCTTGACTGGTGAATCTGTATCCGTTATCAAGCACACCGACCCCGTGCCCGATCCTCGTGCTGTGAACCAGGTAAATATTTTCTGGGACCGATCAGTAAACTGGATTTTTTGTTCCACCCAGAGAAGCAATAATGAAAATTTTTTCGTTCGTTCTCCATCAGGACAAGAAGAACATTCTGTTCTCTGGTACGAATGTTGCTGCTGGTAAGGCTCGTGGTGTTGTCATTGGAACTGGTCTTAACACTGCCATCGGTAAGATCCGTACCGAGATGTCCGAGACCGAGGAGATCAAGACGCCCCTGCAACAGAAATTGGATGAGTTCGGTGAACAACTGTCCAAAGTCATTTCCGTTATTTGCGTCGCTGTCTGGGCCATAAATATTGGACACTTCAACGATCCCGCTCACGGTGGTTCCTGGATCAAGGGTGCCATCTATTACTTCAAGATTGCCGTAGCTCTGGCCGTCGCTGCTATTCCTGAAGGTCTGCCCGCTGTCATCACCACTTGCTTGGCTCTTGGTACTCGTCGTATGGCCAAGAAGAACGCCATTGTCAGATCCTTGCCTTCCGTTGAGACCCTTGGTTGCACGTCTGTTATCTGCTCCGACAAGACTGGAACTTTGACCACCAATCAGATGTCCGTCAGCCGGTATGTATTATCGTATTACATGTTATATCGTATGGAAGCGTTATTATATTTTACCTTGATTGTTTTAGTATGTTTACCTTCGAAAAAATCGAGGGTAACGACAGCAGCTTCCACGAGTTCGAAATCACTGGCTCCACCTATGAACCCATCGGTGATATATTCCTCAAGGGACAGAAGGTTAAGGGATCCGACTTTGAGACCCTTCATGAAATCAGTACCATCTGCATCATGTGCAACGACTCCGCTATTGACTTCAACGAGTTCAAACAGGCTTTCGAGAAGGTCGGCGAGGCCACCGAGACCGCCCTCATTGTCTTGGCTGAGAAGATCAATCCCTTCGCTGTCCCCAAAACTGGACTGGACCGTCGTACCGCCGCCATTGCCGTCAGACAGGACATCGAGACCAAGTGGAAGAAGGAGTTCACCCTGGAGTTCTCTCGCGATCGTAAATCCATGTCCTCCTACTGCGTTCCTCTCAAGTCCACCAAACTTGGAACCGGACCCAAGCTCTTCGTCAAGGGTGCTCCCGAAGGTGTCCTGGACAGATGCACGCACGCTCGTGTCGGTACTCAGAAGTTCCCTCTGACCTCTTCTTTGAAGAACCGCATCCTGGACCTTACTCGTCAATACGGTACTGGACGCGATACTTTGCGTTGTTTGGCTCTCGCCACTGCTGATCACCCAATGAAGCCCGAAGAAATGGACTTGGGTGACTCCACCAAGTTCTACACCTACGAGAAGGACCTTACCTTCGTCGGTGTCGTTGGTATGCTTGATCCTCCCCGCAAGGAAGTCTTCGACTCGATTGTCAGGTGCCGTGCTGCTGGTATCCGTGTCATTGTCATCACTGGTGATAACAAGGCCACTGCTGAAGCTATCTGCCGTCGTATTGGTATCTTCGGCGAGGACGAGGATACTACTGGCAAGTCTTACTCTGGACGTGAATTTGATGATCTTCCTATTGCCGAACAAAAGGCCGCCTGCGCTAGGGCTCGTCTCTTCTCCCGTGTGGAGCCCGCTCACAAATCCAAGATCGTTGAGTACCTGCAGAGCATGAATGAAATCTCTGCTATGGTAAGTCATCGTGGATTCTTTTTAAATATATTTTAGGTAGCTACTTATTTAAATCATTTATCAATGATAATTTATCGTGCGCAGACTGGTGATGGTGTCAATGACGCCCCTGCTCTGAAAAAGGCTGAGATTGGTATTGCTATGGGATCCGGTACAGCCGTAGCTAAGTCCGCCTCCGAGATGGTCTTGGCTGACGATAACTTCTCATCAATTGTCGCTGCCGTTGAGGAAGGTCGTGCCATTTACAACAACATGAAACAATTTATCCGTTATCTTATCTCTTCCAATATCGGTGAAGTCGTCAGGTAATATTATTATACGAATGATCTGAGACACGCGTCCTTACTGTTTTCAATTTTATTAAATTTCTTTGAATTCGTCTTTTTTTCAGTATTTTCTTGACTGCTGCTCTTGGTCTTCCCGAAGCACTGATCCCTGTGCAGCTCCTCTGGGTCAATCTGGTCACTGATGGTCTTCCTGCTACTGCTCTTGGTTTCAATCCACCCGATCTTGACATCATGAGCAAGGTATGAAATAACAAAAGCACTTTTTATTTAAAAACATTCAACCTTTACACTCTCATATTATAATTCATTTATCTTCGTCAGCCCCCTCGTAAAGCCGACGAATCTCTTATCTCTGGCTGGTTGTTCTTCCGTTATTTGGCTATTGGTGGATACGTCGGTGCTGCAACTGTTGGATCCGCCGCCTGGTGGTTCCTGTACAGCCCGCACGGACCTCAGATGAATTACTACCAACTGGTAAACAAAAAAAACCCAAAGAACATATCGCATAAAGTCTAATTATATCCTGGTACTTCTTTATTAATCAATACTTCCGTTAGACCCACCACTTGGCCTGCATTGGCGGAGGTGAGGAGTTCAAGGGTCTTGACTGCAAGGTCTTCTCCGACCCGCATCCCATGACTATGGCTCTTTCCGTACTTGTCACCATTGAAATGTTGAACGCCATGAACAGGTAAAACTCAATTTAAAAAAAAATTTCAAATTACATAAATTTTACTTGACACACACGCTCGAGGTTCCTTTTTTGCTTACAGCTTATCTGAGAACCAGTCGCTGATCAGCATGCCCCCATGGTCCAACATGTGGCTCATCGCTTCCATGGCCCTTTCCTTCACACTCCACTTCGTCATCCTCTACGTCGACGTTCTTGCGGTAAGTGCCGAACCACCTCAGCCACTAACTTCAGCAATAATAAATACAACCACCAGACTTAAAATTAAATCTCCCTTACAGTCTGTGTTCCAAGTCACCCCGCTGACTCTCGAAGAGTGGATTACCGTTATGAAGTTCTCCATTCCAGTGGTACTTCTCGACGAAACCCTGAAGTTCGTTGCCAGAAAGATCACAGACGGTGAGAACCCAATTTACACCGTGCATTGGATCGTTTTAATGTGGGCCGTGTTCTTTGGACTTTTATACATTTCCCCCATATAGAAAGAGAGAGTATGTGCGTGCGAAAGAGTATGAAAGCAAGCGGAGAGACTGCGCGTGAGAAAGTGTGAGCAATCACCGAGAGAGAAAGTGAAAGAGAGCGAGAGCAAGAGTGAAGAGAGAAAGAGGGTAGAGTGAGAGTGAAAAGTTAGTTCAAAGAAAAGTAAAAAAAAAAATATACTGAGGAACGATGACCTCGTCCTCCTCCGTAAGAGTGACACTACGGACGGAGCCATCGTCGTCTAACAGAAGCTCCTCGGGACTTGCAGTTTGCATTTAACTTAAACTTCCCCGTGGCACGGGAAGGTTCATAAGGATGGATTTAACGAAGTGTGTTTAAGTGAGATTTTTTAACCAGTTTAACTGTCGCGCATGGTGTAATAGTCAGTGCAACCAGATGAGATACATATAATATCTCAAGTACTTCCTCTATCCGGACCTCGGAAGGCTCTCACCATGCTCGCCAACCACCAACACCGTGTAAACAACCCCGACGTCGTCCTAACGGTCGTACCAACCTCCAGTGGCATCCAGAAAGCGTATAGAAAATACTTATCCCTGCGTTATCGTGCATTTGCTCTGTCTATTAATTTTGTTTAATTCTTATCACCTCGGCTCTGCTCGTTTCACGAAATCAATTTCTTAAATTTGTTTCTTTTTTTTTTACGAGTGCCTTCTAATCGTGTAAAACTCCAAAACCTCTTTCTTCATCGATGTCTTCTTACTGTTATCATTACACGTGCTCGTGCGAATTTATTGTAATCGAATATCGTCTTGTGTCCATTCCTCCCCCCCCCCCCCTTCTTATCACTCCCGATTCGACGTATTTGCACGTATGTATTATTTAATTAACCGTTGGTGTAGGTCAGTGTAGTGCTATCTGTACGCATCCTCATGCACATCGTGTATACGTTTATTCATTTATTTACCTGTTATCGCATGTCACTGTCATTTCTCTTTTCAATCTGGGATCGCTTATCGTTGCATTATCGCTGATTACGTGTTAAGGGGACGAAAAATCGCGAGTACGGGCGCCATACGAAAACGCCGACACCACCGGGGTGAATTTTTTCGATCCGTAACTATTTTCGATTACCGATACGTGTTTGCTCTCCCTTATGAGACGTCGACGTCAAGTTCAACAACGTTTAAGCCTTAGCGTTGATATTTTATTAGAGATGCGCCAGGCCGATTGCGCAATTGCATAATAGATAGCTAATCCAATTAATAAATAAAAAAAAAAAGGCCAATCGTCCGGACCTCTGGACGAACACGTAGAACTTTCGTTTCTCCTAAGTAGCATTTCGATCGTACATAAGGTAGTAGAGAGAGTCTGTACATTATTAGCTACCAATTGTATTCGCGTATAATTCGAATTCAATTGTTTCTTTTCGATTAGACAGAGAAAGTATCGGGATCGCTTTTTCACTGGGAATAGCTTTCGATTTCGCTTTCGATAAAAATATTTTCTCTTTTCCTATGGTACTTTGTTTTTTCTTCTCCCGATTATGGTTTTTTTTTTCTCTTTCTTGGTACCTCGTCTTATCAGTCTATTCGTTTGACGCACGACTATACACCTTGAACATCCCTGTATGACAATTGTGCACAGTCGACGAATGCCTGGGGGGGGGACTTTCTTGATTAAGCAGTTGCTTCTCCCGATGATAACGCTAATTATAACCTGGCTCTTTGTCGGTGCGTGTTACGTGTTTTGTGGTTTTTTTTTTTCTTTTTCCTCGTTCACCAGTAACAAGCTTGCTGTCGCCGAGGAAGAAGTGCGATCCGTGACCGTCGGAGGAGCTGCTGACCTCTTCAGGAGCCGATTGTGCATGGACGTTGGGATCGTGGAGAGAAGATCGCCTGTGACAAAGAAAAAAGAAAAAAAAAAATAACAAGAACCGCTTCTAACATATGTGTCTTCCTGGGTGTAAACGGGCTTTTCTGCATGCGTAGACGTAAGGAAAATCGAGCGATGTTCTGCGTCGTCATCGTCATCGAAAACCTTGACAAGCCACATTCGCTCCATTCCCTTTGTCTAACTATCCTATTTAATTTCACACGGTTAGTGACGTACGTACTAGATTATACATAGGGACGATAATTATAAAGTTAATTAAAATTTTCATCACGGTGTCACTCCCGATCAATGATTCGCGATCGACAATAAAATCGTTCTTCGTGCGAATTGACAATTTTTCATTAGCAACAATCGACCGGCAGAGTATACGTCTAGAAAATCATTTTTCATCATTTCGGAATATAGTGTCTGAGAGAATTTTGATACTTGGCTAATTAACGGTCATTGACCGTGGACAGTGGGATAAATCGCACCGTGTGAATATGTATATTTATATCTTGGCTTCCTGATCGCTATTGATCCCTATTGATAAATTTTATCGAGAATCATTTCGAGATTTCGCATAAAGGCGTGTCTACCTCGTTTAGATGTAAAACGAAAAAAAAATTCTTCATGTGGTTTATCATTGCTTAGGAATTATCGATCGGGAGCAACACTGTGAGACGGAGTCATCGTCATCCGCGTACTATTATTATTATTTCGATGTCAAGATCGTCATTGTATCCTTGGAAAAAGAATTCTTATCATTTACATTCGAATATCTACAAATTATACGTCACCGATGTTTCATATTGACACACGCAATTCGCCGTACCTAGTTCAAATTTATCGACACGCGTAACGGAGTACTGTCAGATTTTCATTAACGCACTATACACACCTTCAATAGCTGTACAGTATCGTACGCTCTTAGGTACTCGTCAGTGCGTAGAGTCTATTAACGTCACGCCGTAACCTGGAACAAGTAGAAAAAAAAAAAAACTTTTGTTCGCGTCCTTTATACCATCGTGATTGGCACCGAAACTCCAGGAGGTATTGATGAATGAAAAAAAGTAATGAAAGAGAAGAAAAAATTGATTGAAGCAATATAAATAACGTTCAGATATATTTTGTACGTTCGTGGAAAGAAGTTTTTTTTTTCAAAGTTTTACCCAGAGTCTCGGTGTCTCGTACGAGAATAAGCACACGTCGAACATCCTTCTGTACACAGCATACAACCGACGCGTGCGCGCGCATCCACGTGACGTAGGAACAAAAATTGTTTTCGCCGATAACCACCTGCGTCGTTGCGTGCGCGCGGGCGTTTTTATTCCTCTTGTTTCACGTTTCTTCAATTCCAAACGGCTACGAGCACGAGACTCATGAATACCGTACGAATTTTACGCAGCCATTAGACGAACTTTAGACAACTTGTAGCCTGATATTTATTTATGGACCCGACTGTCCTGATTAGCTTGCTATCAATTTTATACCTGTCTTCTTGTGTCATCTTAGTAAACGCAACAAGACTGACCGACGGTTTTCATGAGAACGGGCTTAACTTTACAACGGCTAGGGTCACGGCGACTGTGTCACTCATAATTATCGATACCGCACTACCAACGTTATTATTTTTCATCCCCTCAACGTTCTCCGCCGCCATCTCCCTAGTGTTACTGTATTTTCTTGATTATTGTAACTGTTATTACTATCACATACTACTGCTAGTACTACTGTTAGAAAAATCTATCATTTCTAGTGATACTAATACTACTACTTACTACTACTACTACCACCGCTATTACTGCTACTGCTAATCTTATACACGCATAATAATTCAATTGCGACTTCAAACCGATTAAATTATTTAAAAGTTATGATAACGTATTGTCTAAGGATTATTAATCTTAAGATGTGATACTTTTGGTGTGGGCATGATCGAACTTAATAATTGAATGAGCAGGGTGAATATGTTTTATGAGTATAATAATTATATAGACAATTATTAATGAACGAGAGAGAGAGAGAGAGAGGGCGAGAGAAAGAGAGAGAGAGAGGGCGAGAGAGAGAGAGAGAGAGAGAGAGAGAGAGAGAGAGAGAGAGAGCCAGTATGTCCTGTAACACAGGTGTTCTGTGCCGTAGCACTTACCAGAGTGGTTTTCTTTAATAACGCAATATACAATAACACGTTTGACGGTAACGTGTAAGACTATTGCGACGTCGTAGCAGACACTATTTAATATTAGACAAAATGTCCGACAGGTCTTCCTCGCAAACCTGAAAAACGCATAACCAATACGAAAGTGCTCGAGTAACGAAATCTCGATTACGGTAAAATTTAATTCGCATAAATTTGAATTTCCCGCTTGTTTCAATTGGCAAAGTACCGGACGCATTTAGACTTGATATAAATTTTTGTTTTTGGTCTACCTTTGACTATTGTCACTTCGAGACTTCGCGCGCTCCAGCACTTCGAGCTTTCACGGTATAATACTATACCAGTGGCAATTACCGTTGCCACTTAGGACACTAATATTGATACCTAACTCCAACTTGCTCAGTGAACTTTGACCGAGCTCTTTATTATTTGTATCTGCCACGAGCCATTGTCGGTTTTCTCCCCTTTTTTTTGTTTTATATAATTCTTAAATACCTGTGTGGATTGTGCTTGCACTGATCGGATCTGAAGATTGGAAGACACATGAGTGAACGATTGGCACGAGAAGTGGGGCTAGACGGTAACTAGATAAAGAAGATAAACGAGAAATGAGATAATAGATAGTTAGGAATATGCGTTTGTGTATGAAAATTGCGAGAGCGTAAGTGTGCCATTTCCAGCGAATCGCATGACGTCATATGCGAAATAGATAAGGGTGACGAGCTACAACGACAACTGTCGACGACGACCTTTACGGCGAGGATGGCCATTGCGAGATCATCGATGACGGATACTCGGCTTTGGACGCCGTCGTCTTTGCAGGAAGTATATATATATATATATATATATTTTGTGTGTGTATGTATACATGTTTATATGCATATATATTTACGGGGATATATATATATGCATATAGATATATCATACGATAACGCACAGCCCTGCGTGCGATTATTATAAAAGAGTGTGATTTACCATGCCATCCCTCTATACGAGAGAGACACGTATCTTTAGTTGTGGCGAATTTGATCTGAGCCTCCCCTCCCCTCCCCACCCCTTAACTAAATACGAAAGAGGGTAAGAGAAAAGCAAATTTCTCTCGACCTCATTAAATTGTAACACGATCATCCATCCTTAGTCGGGATTATAGATTCCGAATTTATTGTAATTATTCGTGGAAGCGAGTCACGTGGGACCTCGTCTCTTTATCGCGAGTGCGCATGCGCGTCCCGCGTGACTTGAATCTTTAAACTAGCAACGATTTTTTTTTGTTTCTCTCTTATTTATCAGTTTCTATTTATCCTTCGTGTCGCGCGATTGCGTGACGAACGATTAGCTGAAGGATGAGCGAATATAGGTAGCCGAGAGAGTAAAATAAAAGTAATGATAATTGCCAAACAATCGAACGAACTGAAAAGAAAAATTTAATTATAGCAAGTGAGTAATAGGCGTTCGATCGGGAACGGCCGCGGAGAAGCCGTCTTTCGTATTGTCGTTTATTTGTCAGCTAACTTGTTATAATAAAATCTTGTGTTACTAATGCGTGTCCTTTGGAGTCTTTGCGATCGGCCTAAGTTTGGTAGTTACGAGTAAAAGGGGGATGAAACTTTTTAAAAAAAAATTTACACGTAGTCACGAAGCGACACGAAGTTTACATACGCGAGGAGGTGACCGTCTTTAAGAGCGTATGATCCCGTCGAGTATACTTAATTAGTACCTACTAATTAACGCGATCAGTGTTCCGTAGTTTGATTGAAAAAAAAAAAGTGTTTTGCATTTACCTTCCGCTTGCTCGTCTAAATTTGGACAAAAAATTGTTTGCCCTTTATATTAATAATTTTTCTTTAAACTCATTTCACGTTAATAACGCGCAATCTTCGTCTCTTCTTTACGTTGGTACTTGCCGTGTCCCTGTGGTACGTTCTTTTTGCATTTCTTTGTTTTCAAATTTACCCGCGTCAAACGGTTCAGCGCGTAGTTCGCTACGGTGACGCTAGGTTCGCGTTCTATCGGGAATTGGCGTAAGTCGCGTATCTGTGTCTCACGCTGACGGGACTGTGACAAGATGGCCGGGCCGGATCGATCGGCGGAGACACGGATGTTATTATTTTACTGATTTTTGTTTGTTTGTTTGTTTTTTTATGTAAGTCAATGAGCAAAGCGTTAGCGATTGTCGCGATACAAATCCTGTACAGCTAATTTAATTCAAGTATTTATGGATCGTGGGGTCAGACAATAAAGTTATAATGTTTACAACACCGTAAACGACGCTGTTTTCATAACAGCGCACATCTCATCGTCACATAACCTGCATCCGTTTGATTGCGTGACATTTCCATTCCTTTTAATAAAACAACAAAAATACTATCCATCTAGTAACAATCATCGTTCACATACAGATTGTGCATGATCGGCCAATATATAATGATCACCGTTGATCCGATTAATGTACCCATCGATCGAACAATTTATTGTCCTTTGGATATTACCAAAAATAATATACATACCTGGTATACCCGTAGCTCTCCGATACACGAGAGTCCAGTGTGTTCAGTTTTTTCTTTTTTTTCTTACAATTTCTCACCACTGTTCATCCTGCCTGCCGATTGTGTGTGTCCCGATTCAGTACATCGTGTACGAGAGAGACGCAGACGCATCGAATAATAAGGTAAATCTTACGACATAATTATGCAAATACAATACTGCTAAATGTATATATTTTTTATACATAGCGTAACAAAAATATTTCGCCTGCACGAAACAGCCTAGCATCCAGCAGATTACTACCTCGAGTAATATCGATTTACGTGTATATAATGATGAAAGAAAAAAAAAGGATTTTTTAACGACAAAATTTTCACGTCACCAATTTTCTCAAATCAAGTAAAGTCAATTGCTCCTGCAAACTTCAATACAAGCACGTTCGTAAGTTCACGAAAATCGCTAGCGTGAAGTTTAGTCGTTAAAAAAAAAAACCTTAAATGTAAGAACAACATTCCATCGCCTCGGTGTATTTAATCGCCGAGGCCAATTCACCCCACGAACGCCCAATAACACGTTATCCACTATGTTCGCAGCGCCCTTCGTGAAGCAATAAGAGTCTGGATCGGAGAGCAGCGAAAAATCGATAGGAGTGTTTCCAACGCGCGAAAATCGTCCGAGTCGCACAATCGAGCGATCGCTAGTGGCAGACGCGTTTGGAGTATCGCAATTATTTTTGCGAATAATTACCCCATCCGATGGTGTCTTCCCCCGCCTCTAAATCAGCCCCTGCAAAGAAAAAAAAAAATGAAAGAAAAATTATACAATTCGACAAAGACCCCCCCCCCCCCCTTCACAACCTCACGAGCATTCATTCGAATCGTCCTTATCCATCCCTTTGATATGGATGAAGAACCCTTGACCTTACCAGCCCCCTCCTCACCCCCTGAACTGCCCCCCTCACGTGCGAGAAAGAGTGAGAAAACGAACGAGTGTATGCCAGTGATATTCCATTGATCATCACAAGATGGTACCCTTTTCCTCCGCCCCTGTTCTTCATTTCCATCGATGAAATTCAGCCTTATTAAAATATCACGATCGATCCCAACCTCTGGTTCCTCTTTTTTTTTATCTTCTAAGGAAAACTAACCATACGGTAGACGCGGATGGATGGGTAATCTAAAAAAATAGTGGATGAAGTCTTGCCCAAAGGTTCCGTAGGTTGCGTTGCTGTCCGCACGTTGACAGTATTGCTGCTACTTGCTCAACAATGTATTATCATTGTTTTTCACCGTAGTTAGTTGCTGCTGCTACTAGTATCGCCGTCTGCAGTATCACACGCGTACTGCAATATCGCTACTGCCGTATATCTTGTGTATCTCATATGTGTTTTATGTATATGTGTATATATATATATATATATATATATATATATGTATATATATATATAGAGTTTTTGCTAATACCAACGAATCAGAGAGCCACTGCCGCTTTGTTTCACGCAACTAATCAGCATAATCTCGTGTGTTTTGTTACAGTGGGCGAAGTGGTCGTCGACAAGTGGGCTTAAGTCCCTATTGGCACCACTGACGTATCCCGGCGACTACTCTTAATCTCTCCCAACGCGAAAACGAAAGAAAAAAAAAAATGAACTATTAAAACGTCCTGATTGCTACACGTAAAAAAAACCTCTAACCTCTCCGAGGCTATCAGTATATCGTTACGCGAGGTGGTGATTTAAGTAGGGAAAAAAAAGAGAAAAAAAACAACAAAAAAAACAACATTCGTAACACGTACTCACGCGAGTTCGAATTCTCCCTCGCTACTTGCAACATAACAGCCGCAATGATATTACTAATAATAACAATAACGACGTTTATTAACAACAACAACAAAAAAACAAGCATACGCGATAACGCTGTTTAATCTCTCGACGGCGGTGACGCGTCAAAGAGAATTTATTGTCGTGATAACGTAATACCTTCCACGCGCATATGATAACGACCATTGCGTTTTCTATGTATAAAGGACACAGGTGGGGGGGACAGAGAGGGGCGACGTGCCTCTCTGGTCGAATGGTCGTGTGCTTTTTTTTTAACGCAAGCTTCTCCCGTCGCGTTTTGATAAAGAAAAAAATGGCAAAAAAAGAAGAAGAAAGGAAAGTAAAACGTGACAGGACAAGCGAGGCTTATCTTGTTTTCGTTAAAGGAGCGACGGGCGTCGCCGGACGTCGCGGGACGAAGGCTCTCGCGGAAAAGCGGGGGGAAAATAAAGGGAAAAAAAAAAGCAAATGAAGCACAGCGCAATCCATCCTACACCTATGTATGATAATATTAATATTAATAATAATAATAATAATAATAATAATTACGATAACTATAACGCTAGACAGGGCAGCTAACAAAAGCATGCCATCCGCGAGAATCGCGACTGAGAATCCCGGGCTTTATTGTCCGAGATTGTCGGTAACCGTTTGAGAAAAGAAAAGAGAAAAAAATGCAGATTCTCGAAAAAAAAAAACCACCCTCGTTTACCGTCTGTTTTCTTTTCGTTACTACGTGCGTATTTATTAGCTCCAGTTACGCGGGGGTGTATCGGAAGCTCGCGAATACATAGCACACGTATGTATATACATGTATGTGTATATATATATGTACATTATGTATAAATTGTTCCACGTCAAGATTAACGTACCCCTTTGAGAAAAAAATATTTCACGTGGCGCTGTTACTCTTTGACCACGCATACCACCCACACACACATACAAGAAGATTTTGTTACCAATAACGATCAATCGTTAACGAGGATCGATCGGCATTACCGTATAATTAATTCTTTCATCCCCCACCATCATCCAAAAAGATATGACGATTGTAACCTGATAAGACCCGATGGAATACGTGAACCCTTCCAAATATTTTTCCTTACCTTGAGCCACCCCCGATCATAATCCTTTTACTCATAATATAAAATCGATCACCCATTAATTAATTTTTAATTGTACTTAGTTAGTAATGAGACAACTTTAATTTGTGATTGATTGGTCATTGCTCTTCCTCTAGTCCGAGGCGCACGGAAAGATCAATGAATTTAAAATGGACTTGCGCCCTTCCGTTTTGAGAAATCCCGCGATGCCTGCGGCGTGAAAACCGCAATTTTGTGTGACCCCCTCCCCCGCTCCCCCCCCCCTCTCATTACGAATTAATTATATTAATTGTAACGGCGGCCACTTTTGTATCACACCATGGGAGAATCTGTCAATTTTTCTTGATGCATGTGTTTCCTGTATCACGAACACTTTCTGTATTCACGCAATCTGTATACACGAGGAAAATGAACAGAGACACAGGGAGAGGGTGTAAGAGAGAGAGAGAGAGAGAGAGAGAGGAACCGGATGTGACGCAAGAGACAGACCGAAGAAGAGGATGGGACAAGGGTGTTTATTATGGAAATTATGGTCAGCAGATACTGCCCCCCCCCCCCTCTGCCGCCGCCGCCGCCGCCGCCGTCGGTCCCCCAGCATCCCTTCGCGTACGGCATCGCGGCGAAGAAGATGAAGAGCTTGCAAGACCACGTTGCCAGAGTGAAGCTATATATATTTTCTTTTCGACTCGTTTCTCCCACTTTACCCATTTTTTTCCTCCTCTTCTTTTATTCTCTTATCTTCTTTTTTTTTTCAATCGAATCCAGACTAGTGGTTTAGGATCAAAGGATTATTTACTTAAAAACTAAACATTACGAGATAAATTGTAAATATATATAAAATGGAAATAGAGGGAAAAAAAATATATTTTGAAAAAGGTCGGTTCCTTCTAGATCGTCAATTAATTTTATCTCCTCTGTCCCCTTCGTCATTGTCGTTCGGCTGGTTCGCGCTGATTTTACTTTTCTGACGGCTCTCGGCAGTCAAGGGAGAAACTGAATTAACGCGAAAGTCCGTGATAATTGCGGAGTCAGTTTGATTTTATTGCTAGCGATGCTAATTATCGTAGAGAGTGTAATCAGGTAAAATTACTTTATCGTGAATTATAATTGTTCGTCAAAATGATGGCTGATCGATTAGACGTTGATTTTCTTACGGACGATACTGCTGCTGACTCTGCGGCACCTCGATGTTCCTTAACGTGGGCGCATATATTACGTAACTTTGACAACCCTCGATAACTACTTCGCGGCACAGTTACCGTCAGAGACGATGATCGACCTGGAGGAAGTTTAACGACGTGGACGTATGGTGGTTTGTAGGCGTCTTGCGCGATGCTAAAACTACCCAGCTGATGATTGATTGAGCTTATAAGACATTTGAGGTTAACGCAAGAGTGTATTATGAAACTTGTATTGACAGTGTCAGTCCGACGATAGAATTTAAGACCAACGATTGTTTTACAGCAGATAATAAAAGGAGGTGACTCACTTAGGGTTAGGTCTTTATTGGGACTCTTTTTCTTTTACAAACAGTTAGGCAAATCTGATAGAGATAAAAGAGAATGTCTTGGTAAGGGTATAATAAGAAAGTTGGCCAGTATTTTAAATGCTGTCTTATCTAACGACATTGTCTGTCGAAATGATGTTACATTTTACGCGCGACGAATTTCACTGCGATCCGTTGGTATCGTTAACGGTATAACTTATGGACACTCACCCCCGAGGATACGTCTCTTCACTCTGTCTTATCTTGGAAAACAAGGAATACAGATTGGCTGGATGCTGCGGATCGAGGCTGAATGGGATTGGAGCTTTTGGACTGGTTGTTTTCTACGATTCGGAAGACACTGGATTTTCGAGGATTGAGCTATCGCTTACTTGGCTCTACATAAATCCCAGCGCGACGACAGACCTATCGTGCATTGCGGATGCGTCATTTAACATGGGTTCGAACGTCTGTGATTTTGCAGTCGATTCAGCGTTCTGGCCAATCGGATGTTCTGTCGCTGAAGATAATCGATCTGCTTCTCGTTCGTCATCAGTTGCTGCCTCATGTCCTCCTCTGGATCATCTTCCGGTTTCAGCAACATAATTTCCGCTTCCGATTGCGCCACTGCCATTGACGTTCTGCCGGCAACTGTTGACGCGTCAAATTCTAACATCGCGTGCGACGTCTGCGTCGAAACCTCGAAGCTCTGTTTACGCTGCTGTTCGACACTCGTCAAGATCGATTCTTTTATCTCGGCGACTCTCGTTTCCTGCAGTCTCGTTAGCGCACTCGACAATCTCGATACTTGTTGGCTGTGTTTTAGTTTTATCTGAAGCAATGTCGATTTATTTAATTTCATTGTCAAGGCATTGGTGATTTTTATTTGGGACGACTTTCAGCTGTTATCGCTATCCTGACTGGTATGCTATTATTTAAATGAGAAATTCATACGAGATATTTTATTTTCTGTAACAGTGATTAATGGGACTTCGCTATGCGTTGAAGGTGTGATAGATTGACGAATGCAAATGCTGATGCAAAAAAGGAGGTGGAATTTAAATTACTGTTGTGCTATCACGAAAACTCACCTGTTGATACTTTTCCTAGCGTTTGTAATCTGTGCATAATAGCGTCATCTGGCGGAATTTTCTGGAACTAAGAAAGATGCTCCCCGCGAAAATGCAATTTTAGGAACTACTTTATTTTCCACGCCCCCCTAGTGGAATTTTCCGGAACTATAAAAGCGCTTAACAGCGCCATCTGGCGGAATTTTTCGGAACTAAGAAAGATGCTCCCCGCGGAAATGCAATTTTAGGGGCTACTTTATTTTCCACGCCCCCTAGCGGAATTT
>JASANN010000597.1:0-27948 GCA_031762395.1 Calameuta pygmaea
GTCTGGCTTGGGACACCGATCGAGCTGCCTGGCGCTCCCGTCCTATCTGTTCATAGTCTTTTCTAGCTTTGTTTCCTGTACAGTATAGAAGATTCTCGCCTGTGTAGCTTCGGTGCTGCTCTCGCGATTTCCAGGAAATTCTGTGGATTTTCCGAGTGTGTTGCGGAGGTGCAGTGCTGTGCCCTAATAGAGTGCCCGTCTGAGTGCACTCTGAATGGGGTTCTTGACCTTCACGTATTAGCTGCACCAGCTCTGGTGAGGAGTCAGAATTTATTAATTGGTGAAGGAATTTCGGTTTGATGGTTCCTATTCGCTCTGTTACGTTCTTGATCCGTTGCTCTCTGTATTTCGGACTATTTGCCTGACGTTTACTCCGACCCTCTTCTAGCTCAACCTAGCAGCCTGAGCGGCTGTGAATTTCGTTTGCAGTTGCGTTTGCTGATTTTACGCGACCCCAAAGATCTGCAGCTAACATTGTGTTTCTCGATTTCACGTGCCCCCAAAAATCCATTAAGCTATCGTCTCTTCTGCCAGGTCCCACCAAAGCTCCCGTTTTGGCAGAGTTCAGCCTGGTCCAGTCCAACTCCCAGGTCATACCGGCTTGTCAGTTCCCGGTGATAAAAAAATTGGCTGGCGTCAGCCTGGCTTGCGGATGCATGAGCGCAGAGTGGACGGCCGAAGGTAACGTAGGTTGGTTCTCGAAGATAGTTCTCGGATTTTTCGTTATCTGTGTCGAGTTAAGAAAAGACGTTAGAATTTTTAAATTATTTGATGAAAAACCACGTGTGATTTTCTTAGAATTGTTTGCTTGCGAACTGTCAGAAAAGCACATTGAACTTGTGGAACAATTATAGCTTTTAACGAGCGATAGGTGGTTGAAACTTTCGAAGAGGTGGAATTACTGCGAAATACAGAAGATCGCCTTTCGTAAAATCTTAAATGAAAGAATTCGCATTTTCTTTTAAGCGAATCGTAAAATTCCGTGATATGATTCGCGGAAACGTTATTTCCCATGGGTGCAATGATTCGATTGGTCGAGCGTCGCGTTTTCTAGACAGTTTTCCATCGTCGCTGGAAAAGATCTTGTACTCTCGTGGGGATGGCCCTTCTGTTAGCAGATTCTCGGAATGTAGCCAATCGAACTCGAATTGCGGTAGACTGGTCTGAGTCCAGTGTTAAAAAACTTTAACTTTTCAAATTTCTCATCTTTAAATCAGCCGTCATCTTTTCTCCGTGAGGAAGCGTGAAAGGATTTTTTGTTTTCGGTTGAATGAAAAAGTGATGACGATTTGAAAAAAAAAATGTTTAAATTCATCGATAAGAGTTTATGCGCGATTGATTTAATTTATCTGAAGTATCCATTAATTTTTCTATAACGATCGTTCATAACTTTTATTAAATTTTCCATAATTATCGGATATTCAAAATATTATCATTCGCCTATAATAGTTCACCAAGAAAAGTATCACGTACAGACTATACCAATATTTAATGTTAATAAAGAAACTTCAAATAGATGCGAAAATTCCTTTTTCCCGCCCAATCATTTTCTCGTATTGTCATTGGCTAATGACAAATTACCCATAAGACACTGACTACTTCAGCCAATTGAATCGTAAGATAAATTTTCACAGATTTAAAGCAAAAGAGGTTCCCCTACAACAGTTTTTATGTATTACATTGTATATTCCATAATCTTTTTTTTTTTATTAAACATTCTATTATATGTATAACTTCCCTATGAACGGTTAGCTAATGAATTTCGAAAACGTTCTATTAATCCACGCAAAGCTCCATTCGCTTCTTAGTTAAAATTTGGCAATATAATACGAACGAGTAGGTTTAAACTATACACGCGGTTCCACACATACGATCAAACTAATAGTAACATTACGAAGATTGACTGGTGATGTAACACATCAATAGCCGGATGAGGCAGACTCTATCGATCACGCTGATTGGAGTATTACTTTAGCGGAAAGGAAAATCAGTGATTGGATGGCAGGCAGCCTTTGAAGGGAAACTAGTTCGAATGAGATTCAATTTCTTAGTAATAGTTTTATTAAGTAATTAGTCAGAATGGAAATGCTCTTCGTACTTCGTGTTGACGATGCTGCTTTGTGTTCTGGCAAAATACTATATTTACTTGCCTTGCGATGACAATTATTTTCCACGCTATCGCAGCCTGTAGAATTACTGCAGGACTCCGCTCCTTCAATAAAGCTCAATGCCGTATTATGTGGACGCGAAGAAAAGTTCGTTAATATTATTTTACTTTACTTTAGAGCTTGCATACTGCACTTGAGGGTTCACGGCTCAACACTGTGGACCAGGGAGCAAAAAGCCTGGAACAATTATGCACAAAAATGCAGCTGTTAGGTATAAACGTGGCCTAGCTAGAAATTAATCGTGACCAATGAGCATTACTGTCTACGGCCCGTTCACACTGGGACTAGACGTGACGTAGGAGGTTACTACTAGCGCTCGCCGTGGCAAACGGCTGAACTTTTAAACGAGGAAAATTTTCTTTTTGACAACACAACACGATCGCACTGTAAACTCTCGAAATTGGCTATACGGATGCGATTATCAGTGATATGGTGTAACGATGGCAGATGTAAAAGTTCCCTGCGTGTCCCTTTTTCGATTTTTATCGGTAGTTCTGTTGCAACAGTGCGATAAGTGTTGAATATGCAGGGCTGTCACTTGGATATTCACTTGATGTATTTCCTGCGAGATCATTTTTAAAATTCGGCTAAGCAAGAAATTACTTTTTATCGGAAGGCTGTAATGAATTTATTGACAGTGCTTTTTGCAATGATATTTTTCTGTGGGAAGTTTTCTCTCTTCCAACCATCATCCATGTGACAACTCGTACATATAAAAAATAGTTTCTCTCGTAATCTTGATGGAGCATCAAAAATTATCACGTATATACTATAGTGTCAAATCTTGTCCTTTAGTATCGGAATATATTTTCATTGATCAAATTTATTGATACTATCCGTATTTTTACGCATACAATAACAATTGTACAGGGTAGTACACTTGAAACTGGATACCTACATAGATATTTTGTCTTGATTGTAAAGATCCTAAAATATTAGAAATTTAATTTCTTTTCGAACGGCGAACATGATATCATATTGTGTCACGTGGAACGAAAGGAGACGATTTCAGACTAGTGTGAAGTTGGCTGCGCGAGCCATACGCGTGGGCTGATATCGCCCGAAGTCTGAATTCGTGTCGTACAGTATATTTTTCATGATTAGCTGCATTGAAAACAATTTTCAGTGTCAGCAGTCAGTGAGAAGCAAGTTAATTTAAGGTCATTAGCGCGGGAGACTATTAGAAATGTGTAAATTGTGATTATTGTACGGTTAGAACTGTCACTTATGAAAGTAAAGTAAGCAAACTGAAGTAACTAACAAACAAATGACAAACAGGGTTGGAACAAATATCGAGTTTGACTTACAACGCGCAGAAACACGCTTGTTTCTGACTTAGGGAAGAAACACAAATTGTTTCTGCACGCTGACTTAGAGCATTCGCAATTTACGCACCCGATAATAGTTTTTCGCGACATTGGCCTGAAATTAGCTCGTTTCGACTGGCTGTAGGAGACACTGAAGTTTCGATGCAGGCGTCATGAAAAATGCATTTTTTCCAAATGTAATTTGTTCTTTATTTATCAAGGGCGTGAATGTTTTTTTTTTTTTTTTTTCAATGAAACTAAAGCTTCTTGTTTAATAAAATTAGAGAGTTAATTGCCACCAATTCGACGAAGTACGAATACTGATATTAATACTTTATTTTCATGAAACGGCAAGGATCTACAATTATTTATCTGGAACTTAATTTATTTGGAAAACATCGTAAAAGTTTTGTGCCTGTTATTATAGTTCGCTTATACATATATTATTGCCAAGTTATATAGGATATGTGAGTTTTCGGAAATCCTCTAATTTTCTACGACCAGCCAGGCTAATAATGCTACGTTCGTTTCGTTGTACTGATATTTCATGTCAGAATGATATCGTTAGGTTTAACCTAATCGTTACGATTTATTATTCTTCGAAATAGGATTGTATGAAATTATGGAAGAAATCATGGAAATTAGAAACTGTGTTGTAATCAGTGAAATTATTTGCTTTTTGAAATATGCCAGTGAAATTCGATAAGTATATCGTACATGTATGTATACTATGTAAAAAAAAAAAAATTATGCAAAGCTACCTGTGATTTTATACAAATTTCTCTAATTTTCATCTGTCAAAAAAAACACATTGAACTCGTGAGCTGACTATACGCTTTAGCTTTATTTACCCAGGATGAGGATAAATACAACATACAGAGAAAAAGAAATGGCCGAAAACAGCACCAGGCTGAGTATTTATTGCGGTGCTTCAAGCTGGATTTATCGTCTTACAGAACGCACGGAAAGGCCGGAAAATGTCATGTGTTACTAAATATTTTTGACGCTAGACCACATTTTAGCAAACGTCCGAGTGACAGGAGCGGCAGTGTTAAAGGATTAAATATTGTAGAAATTATGTAAAATCGATTAGTCTGTTCAAAAATCTTATAATTGGATTTTTGAGTTTTTTTTTTCAAGGGTTGTTGATATGGAAATTAATTGCAAACTTCTAGATCAGAACTCGATCATGGACGCTTATCGATCAAAAAATTTTGATCGTAAATATAATTTTTGCATTCGATCTCTGGAAGAAGGTAATTTCATATGAAATTATTATTCTGGTAATAAAACTAGATGGCGTTTTATTATGTATTAAAAGACCAACAGATGGCGTGTCGGTATTATCATATTTATTATTGAAAGAATTTGACAAAATTTTCTAGGCTGAATTGAAACCTATAATTATTCGCGCATGGACTCTCAGTTTGAAATTGTCAATACGTTCAATTTGGCTAATTGCTTAACCTTGTTAGTATATAATTAACTCAATTAAGCATAGTTAACCAGGTACTGAAAACTGATGGTAGTGAACTCATTAAAGTTTTAAAAAAATTGATTATCGTGAACTCTGAGTTCGTAACGCGACTAAGCACTGGAGGATTAATTAATGGTCACCTTCCAAGAAGGACCAACAATTTATGTGGTGCAGCCGAGCAAGATCAGAATCTTCTTCAGCTGCCAATGCTTTGTGGGATATAGGTAATGAGTTAAAAAGTAAATGATTTTTATTTTGACTAATTTGCATAATTATTAAAAATAATTAATAATCACTTTCGAGAAAAAGTGTGTTTTATGTATATCGAATTTAGCGCTAGAATGTCTATTATAAATTTTTTAGAAGTCGATGCCTGTTAAGAGTCTGACAGGCCCTGCGCAATTTTTGGCAGTAGTAATTGATTTTATAATTGTTTTTTTTTATTGTCACGTCAAAATCTAATAAACAATAAAATATATGCAAATATTAGTTTCGATAAATATTTTTCGAAATTCTGAGTCATAGAAGACGGATTTTACAAAAAATGTGAAAAAATGAAAAAACAGTATCACCTGGAAACTCATAAGCAGTCTAAGATTAACACTTCATTTTTGGAGCACAGCCAAACTAATGGCTTTTCACTCTTATCGGATATGAAATTTCTTATCATTTGGTTAAGCTCTGTACGTTACAATTTTTTTATGAAGTAAAAAAGTGTTTTTGACAATTTAATATTTTAATCTTACTATAAGATTTATTATCGAATATTATATTTCTCTAAACAGGCATAACAACAAACTTTGCTCCATCTGAGTAAGTTTGTAAGTCCGAAGCTCTTTTCAAAATCTTTTCCTTTTTCTCATCCTTTTTTTCTTATCCAGATTTTTTTTCCTGTATAAAGAAAAATTGTTCACGACGAATGACGAGGAGCCTCTTGAAGTGAACATTCATCTCAAGAGACAATGTCGAATTTTTTTTTATATACTTTTGTTATCTCCATAAATAACTAACATTTTCCACAAACAATGAAAGAATGATAGCCCAATGGAAATTCAGAATTAAAAAAAAATGTTCTAAATTGATTCAATAAACACTCACTTCTGTCAAAACAGCCTCAAAAATTTTTATATTTATTTCAAAATCACTGTTAAATATTAATACATTTGAACCCAATACCTGTTACCGAGCAACTTTCAAAATAAAATAACGCACAACAGTGTTAAAAGCAAATATGCAATTTATGCTTTGACTTATTAACTGGCGTCAATTTCTCTTTTTTACAAAAAAAACCCGAGATAAATGAACTAACAATAAATAAAACGTCAGCAACTTTCCAAACTGCATAAACTCCTTTCTTTTCTTCGCAGCATTGTGACATTTTTAATATCAAGATTGTTCAACCTTTAAACCAGTGCAGATGACGTCATAAATTGTTTTGCAGGGTAATCAAATAGAATGTAAAATTACTATTGACATTTCTTATTTTTAAAACAAAAACTGAAAAAGCTCACACAAAACACTGCGTTAATGTCCATTATTGATGTCCATCAGGTGTTATTGATTTTTCTGAAAAACTAGCAATCGATACAGTCTACGTCTCGAAGGCTATTTGGTAGCATTGATGACCTAAGTTCAACTTCCACGAAGCGTAATTTAGTGTATAGTAAGAGACGTACGTGAACACACATGCACTATACCTATTACCTCCATGTTAAAAAATATCGATTTGTTTTGTATTCGTTAAGTTTTTCTAGGATTTACTCGACGCACTATTCGTACACCGATAACCCATATTAATTTCAGGCTTTATAATCGTACACGTACAGAAATAAAATTATATTATCCAGTTTGATTTGTGTTCTATTCCTTTAATTTTCTTAAGACTCACTCAGCTCGCGCTATTCGCACTGAAAAATCATATTATTTTCAGGCTCTATAATCGTATATGTAAAATAAATAAAACTACATTCTCCAACAGTGGCTTCTTGCGTAGAAACAAGGCCAAGCGCAATTTATTTCACGTTCAATTGAAGAATTAACGGCGTATGACAGAACTGGGTTCGCACAGGCCACCAGATGAATTGTATTAATTTCTAAGGATTCATGACTTAAAGAAACTGCTTGATGACCTAGAAGGAAAAAATATTGCTGATTTGCATTCGCAATGAAATAATGTAACGTTGCTTTATTACTATTTTGTCAAAATACCAATTTTTCGAAATTACAGTCTGATAGAGACTATAGAGGAAATTTTCCTATAAAGGAAAGCAGGTTTAATGTCTGCAGGAAATATTTATGAAGCATTGAATAACGTGTAGAATATCGTAGCTAACAGATAAAAGCGTTTAGGGTATTTCAGTTATAAAATTTGTACCATGAGTTAGATTTATGTCTTCTTATCAAAGATAAGATACATAATGATTTATGTAATTTTACAGTACTGGCACAAAATGAGAAATTATAAAATTGATATCTTTCAATTAATTCAATGATCTGGATCGCATAATATTTATTATATTTGATTTTGATAATTTGCACGATGTTATATGCAATTCGTACCATATGAGCGAGACGTATATGATTTCGAAATGGTTTGAATGATGTTTCGCCATGAATCAGTTATCAATTTTTTATGTGGATATGACTGAAATTCAAATTTGCCACATTTATTATTAATTAAAGTAGGTTCTGACAGACCGGCTGGCGAATTTACGAATGATACTTCGCTGGCTATGGAAATAGAAATGAAAACGAAAGATTCAATGTGCAAAAGTAAATCTTCATTGTTGACATAAAATTCTGTGAAATTTTTACGAATAGAAATCTACGTTAGCCAGCTTGCAATTTCAGAGAATTCGCAATCGTACGTTATAATTAATTCGTGAATAATATGTCGACGTTATATCTTTGTACAGGGCAAAAATCTCATGAAGTCAGAATGAATGAAGTTATATCACTTTAAACGTGAAAGTCCAATTTTTAAAAAGGTAAAATCTATACAGTTAAATTTCACGAAGAATCAGATCAATGCGACTCACGTGGCAAAACGTGAGTTACGAAACAGGCAAATACACGATAACGTGATACCTGATACATCATGATATGCTTGAATTTGTCGAATAATATAAATTCCAAATTTTCAATCCTCTGTATTGTATCGTGTATATATATATATATATACGAGTCATCATATATATATATTTGAATGTGTTACCATTCCACAATGCAAGTTGGTAAAACTTTTAATACATACAGAGATAAGAAAAAAAATTATTGCCCATAAATTTTGCATAGCAAACTGGATATATTATAGATTGTGGATTCACTGTACTCAGATTCAGTATATCGTGCGCGATGAGAATATTCTGATAAAAATTACAGCGCGTCGCGGGATAAACCTGAGACAAGGTAGAATTTCCGTATAACTGTAAAAAAGAACAAATTTAGATACTGCACTTGATACGCTTCACTGTGCTGAGTAGTAAAATTTTGAGACCCGGAAAATATGTTAAAAATCTTGAAATTTACAATCAGCTGAGTGCAGAATAATTTCTAACCGACCACTGAAATATGTATGACCAGTCGTAATTTTTACGTTCTAGAACAGCGTTTTGTGTTCGTGTTGTCAAGCAACAAAGATGTGCCTAGATTTCACAGAAATTGTCCCTGATATTCATACGAACCTCAACTAGCCGCAGTGACAGGCATTCGGTCACCTTCGGGAATCTTCGGTTTGTAGGAAGGGCGCACGTGTAGTTCGGGGCTTGAAGTTTTGTCCTGCCAGAACCTATAAACTCTGCTGATCTCTGGGTCAAATTGTCCCATCTGCTTTGTGCCATTAGGCTGGGTGCACACGAGCGGGAAAATGGACGCGAGGACGCGGCGCCATCTGTTGGTCGCTGAATGAACAGAATGTTTTGTGGGATGAACACGTGATGTCTTGCCGCTGCACCATTTTCCCAAAACATTCCGTGGACGCGTCCGTGTGCACCCAGCCTTAGTCTCCATTTTTTCCCGCAAATATCCCAAGCACTGAAATAGCCAAATTTTAGCACCGCGTCATGGTACATTTCGCTCGGTGATTTTTACTATGTGGACTAGATAAAAATTGCTACGTCGTCGATAAAAACTACCTACCTTATCGACACCTCTCAGTGCAACTAGATTCATGGGTAATTTTTATCGCGCGTTCCTGGCCAATATTTACTAGAAAATTCCCTCCGTATACTTTGGAGATAAAATTCTATTACCGTATGTAACATCGTCCAAACAAATTATTTTTGTTTTTTTTTTTGGACCACCTGAGAAGTTGCATAATAAAACTCGGATGGAAATAGAAAAAAAAAAAATTATTACCACATATGGAAGATTTCTTTGTCCTGTGCATTGAATATTTAAATCTATTTGCTGTAATGGGAAGACTGCACGGCAGGACATGGCTCTATTCAGATTATTTTTAGTTGAAGCAAACCGCGCGTAGGGAAATTACAGAAATGTTATCTCCGTGCACTACAGCCGCGTATCGTGTGAGTTCGTATAAATCCACAACACGAAAAGGCACTTTAATTGTTCACTTACCCCACCGCTCGCATTTGGCAGTTTCTATGTCAATGGAGACAGTAACGATTGCCACGCGATTAAAATGCCATCAGACGATAATAACATGAATTTTTGTTACATTCATCACGAATAGCAGGTGCCATTTACACAATACCAATAGCTCATAAATATGTCTGAATAAATTTCCGGTTTATTAAGTATAGAACATATAGGTGTCTCATATTTATTTAATATCCTCGTCCAACCAACCTATATAGAGATTGACATGTTGACAGGTCTGCGAGTAACAGAATTATGTTAAAAAGATAAATAAATATTCAAAATGATTAGCATCAAAATCTCTGACCGGTAGTTATTTTGGCTGACAGTCACGAATTAAATGTTTATTCAATTTACTATCGTTTACTGACCCAATGATTAGGAGGAGGAATTTTCTACAACAGACATTCACGTTATCTTTTGGATCGTTAATACCCTCGAAATGTGCAGGTGTGTAAGACTTGCTAGAAATTATTGTAATCAGTTCCTGACTAAAATAAATGTATGATTATTACCCAATTAAAAAAAAATATGTAATTATGGGTACAAGAGGGCAATAGCTGTGACCGCAAATAATAATAAATCAAATAGGACATACTGCCCGTGAGTCAATCCGACTGACTGTCAGCACCAATAGGCTAAATCGTGCCAAATCTTAATGTTAATAATTTCCAAATTTTTAACTAAAAAATAAAACCCCCTTAAGCACGTGTAAATTTTTTTTTTCACATAATCACCAACACTGCAAACTTTAATATCACGTAACAATGCCCTTCCGTCTATGTATACAGTGCAGTGCAATCCATGAAACAAAAGCACAATCGATGCTTTAATTATATTTGAAAATTTTGTCAATTAACGTTTTCAAATCCTAAAACGTCGTAGCTGCATTCATTATATATGATATTTCCTGTTTCGCTCACATTGCCAATGCGGAACGATTTTCTTATCGACCTTAAGGGTTGTACGTGGTGAAGTATTGCGAGCATCATGATGGCACTAGAGACTCAAACGAAAAGTCGCTTTCCGAGGAGTCATCATTTATACACAAAGTTCCTTTCGCCTCGCGACGAATTTCATCTAACCTTTTGACCTGATATTACAGTCATGGAAGAGGGCGCGATGGACGGGGAAGGGTGCGACGTGGTAGGGGATCCTCGTAAAGGGATCAGGAAGTTAGGTTAGGTTGGGGCTTCGGGTCAAATATTTACCGACTACCTGACTTTGGCAGTTCCTACTTGGCAAGTGTGGCCGAGCCACGCGAACGGAACTTTGATACAATGCGAATTCATACGTTCGTTAATGCTTCGTGAAATTCATAAATCGTCCGATTAACGAACATGCCTGAAATTTTTTATATTGATATCCGCCACTCTGAAGTTAGTTCATAGACGGTCCAGGAGCGTATACTTGAAACTCAATATCAAGGTACGAAGGCGAAACTGATATTTGCAATAGACGTCGACAATGTCTGTCAAAGGAATTCCGAACGGGTGTTCGGAAAAATATCAAAGGACATTCCTATAGTAACTTTGGGATTCCGCGTGACCAAATGAAATGGCGTAGAATCGATGAAATCCGAAAGCGACGCAATTTCTCTTTGATTTCTTGCGACAGAATTCACTCGTTAACGTACCTGCGTGTTTATGTAACTTTTGTTCGCAGACCAAATCGCCCTGACTCGTTGATCAATCAAATATTTTATTTATAAAAATCTATAATGTATCGGTACAATTTATACAGGGTGTCAATAAAATTCAACTGAAAAAGAAAATCTATCGCGTGTCGCATGTCTTCAAAACTTAATATCAATCCTGAGTAACTCAAGCGACGCGTTGAATACTTCATATTATCCGATATTATGGATGTGAATGTACAGGGTGATACGATAAAAACGTACAAATCGAACTTCAATTTTACCATTATGAACCAAATGGACAGGCTATAATTTCACCCGGTGTATTTCATAAAAATGACCATGTGTATATGGTGTATTGTTAAAAAATGATCATGTACCTTGGTATACGATCGTAACTATCCCAGCTGGTGAGGCAGTTGTAGCTGTTGTATCTACTTGAAGATGCCATGCTTATGATTTTCTCGTGAAATCTCGAATCCACGTTTCGATCGTTGTTCATCAAATACGATATTCTTGATCCACTATTCGCAGGTTTCTGTTAATCCGAGATGTTTCGAATTATGAATTGTTTCCGTACATTCCAGTATATCCCAGACCGAGGATCAGTATTGTT
Source organism: Calameuta pygmaea (assembly GCA_031762395.1). Lineage (NCBI taxonomy): Eukaryota > Metazoa > Arthropoda > Insecta > Hymenoptera > Cephidae > Calameuta > Calameuta pygmaea. Next base: position 11,804 of record JASANN010000597.1, read on the forward strand.
TCGTGAAATTCCTTGTACCAGCAAACGCCATTTGTATTACAAGCATAAGTAAATACTTATACTCTATATGAATCCCAGTCGATTAATTAAAGCTCTTATCGTTATTTTTTTTCCCGTTTATCGTAAGTATTGTAGGATCATAAAAAATAAATTTTGGACAGTAGATTGTGAGTGCTTATATTTTTTTGGACCGCGAGGAAATACCAATGTACTTTTATTATTATTATTATTTATTATTGGACCACGAAGAAGAAGATCTTAAACGATTTTTCACCACTAGAATTGTACACGGATTAGTTTACCCTTTTTTTTCCCTTTATATACACACCGAATTTTCATTATTCTACGTATTTTGGACCCGCTAACCAGCGTTTAATCGTTCCGGGAAGCTGTTTCCCGAAATAGTCGATTTTATTTAATTCATATGCACTCCTGCTTTTTTGTTCTATATTTTTGGTGTTTTTTTTTTTTCAAAAATTATTTTTCTCTTTTTTTTTCTTGAAATCTTGCTCGGTCGGCTACATTACGTTTCCGAGGACGAATTATTCTTCCTTTGATGAAAGTCGCAGGTCGCGCGTCTCAAAGCATGGCGAGGCGCCTCCGTCGTTTTAAAAAGTGTCGCGTGACTGTCGAAGCGTCGCGACGCGCTGTCTGTGCCATGCACCGATCTCATGTTGAGCGACATGGCTACGTCTTTTATTTTAAATGTAAAACTCATGTTTTTTTTTATAAACAATTTGGATTTTCACTTCGGAGACAAAGTTAGGACGGATGGAACAAAAAAAAAACCAAGGACAGAGAACGAAAGAAAAAATTAAAAACAAAAATTACAACGAAATTAGCACATTGATCGCGTGACTGTCTTTGTTTAGTGGCAGCAATGGCGTCAGCAGCGCCGAGTGTATTAGCATACGAAAGAAAACAAGGAAAGGGTACGAAAGATAAATTTTTTGTCAAATTTTCAAAAATTAAATTCCCTCGTCATTCACTTTCGATCCACTTTTTATGTTGCTCTTTTTCGGTTTTATTTACGTCGTTACGTAATATTGACATTCGAACTTCGAACGCGTGGTTTGCGCTGCTCTTTCGCGTTGCGCAAATTTAACGTGTTGTTACATCGTCAATATCATCCGCCAAAATATTAACGTTCGCCGATCTCGCGAGAGTCGCAAAATCCACGTTTCACCAAAATTTCAAACAGACCGCGCAGCGTCAACCTTTAACAGGAAATTGTCGATGATTGTGTCGCTGTGGTCCAGCCTGATATTCACAGTGCGATTATCGAGGCTGTTTTGCATGCCCAGATGATTCTCACAGTGTTCAGATCAATGCTGATGATTATTGATGGGAGACGCTGATAAGTAAGTTCATTACTAAGTTCAAGGGGGTAACTGGACTGCGTGACAATGAGAGAGAAGAAACAAGCGCAAGAAAATAAAGATCAAGGCAGGACGAAAATCAGGAACGAAGTAACAGGATGGAAAAGGATCTTTCGATTCTCGCGATTTTTGGCTACTTTCATCCGTCACCCGTCGATAGCACCAATATTTTTTTTTTTTTTTTTTTTTCAAAAAATCCCAAACCGAATATTCACACTGTACGTATGATATTAGTTTTTCACAGCTTTCACGTATCCCACAGAGACTGTTTTTCCCGTATCGCGAACGCCTGCGATATTTCGTAAAATCCTCACTCAACGGTACATTCACTTAATAAAATTATCGAAACACACGAAAAATGATATTGAACATCCACACACACTGATTTTTCGATGTCACCGTTACGCCATACGTTTAAATTGGACTTTCGTTATTTTCGAGGTAACGATATTACTTTTAAATATTTTATTCAAGATTTCCATTAAACCATCTGAAAGAATAAACAAAAGCGATTTAACGAGACAGCGACACTTTCTTTTTAAAAAAATCATTTTTTTTTTAACGATTATTACACACAACAACAATTCTCGTTTTGTAGCGACCTTTCACGTGCACGATATTTCCTCAAGCCGCAGAGCACCAGCGCGAATGGACTGGCGTCCCGACGCCGCTTCATTAACGCGTCGACGTTCGGAGTCGAGTCGAGCTTCTTCGCAGGTTCGAAGCACAAGGCGCTTCGCGGCGCGGCCCAGCGCCAACTAGCGGACTCCTCGTGAACTTTGGCTTCTGGCTGATCACGGCGCAGGTCCCGCCGAATAGCTTCTCTCTCGACGAATAAACAATGAAAACTAGATTGAAAATAATAAAGCTCACCTCTCGCGTTATTCCTGAGCTAAAGTTTTCACTCGCCTCTTGGAAAACTTACGGCCGATTTCTATGCCTAAGGAAGTTGTTCACCCCATCATTTATTCACATTGCGAATTCCCGAAAAATTTTAAATCTTCGACGGTCCCGCGGCTTCAAATGGTCCGAACAGATAATAAGGCTGGTTCACAGGGCCGAATTATGCTCGATTAATTTTCACGATATTTATCCTGTGGACGATTGTAAAAGCCACTTATAGGAAATGGGTCTTTCGCATCTCGATTAAATACTAATTACTGATCGGTCCGTTTAATCTAATGTATCTGACGAGTGCCATGCTGTAACCATCCATTAGTGTCCAATTTCGTGAGGTTGCTCATTCATCCCCCGGTGACCCCTGACCCCTCCTCCACCCTCCTTACCGCACGCAACGTGTACATTCATTATGCAATACTTTGCTGCAACTGACATGGTTGCATCAAATGACGTAGTCATGAGTTCCGGTAGGACTGGAGGAACGGAAGCTGCTGATTGGAAAATAGGCTCGCGAGCAATGGAATTATGGTAAATCTTATTAACCACTTTGCAAATTAAATTCCGACACTTCATAAAGTTACTTTCGGGATACTTGATGGAGCAAAAGACTTTTCTTGTGTTGTGAGAATTTAACTAGTCGGGGACATTCATTTTTCAGGTCTTTTTTTTTTCTTTTTTTAATGAAGATTGAGAAAGAACAAAAACGTCCGAAACCTTCTGAACTGTAGTGGCGGGAAAATTGTATAATTTAAAAAATGATTAACCAAAAGATACCCGTTCCCGTTGTTAGAAAGTTTTTAAGATAATTCGTGTTACTCCAACGGTACTCGCGATCGTTTGCTGGATCGTTACAACTCCTGGCAAACCTAATTGGCAAATTCGCACGAGTCGGTCCTTTTTGCACAATAGATTCTTGAGTTCCAGTAAAGACGTAACTTGTGGCAACGTTCTTCACCTGTGATCAATCAGTTGGTCGCTAATGAGACTCAAACTGATGTTGCTTCTTTGCTCAGATCATTACTGTAATTACGTACTCAAAATCCTTTGCGATTTAGTTCAAGTTCTTGCCGATAAAGGATGGATAAGATGCCTGATTAGAAATGTAATAGAGCATTACATATATATGATTGGACGCTGATAAGGGAGTACGAAAGCTTTCATAGCAGCGATACGACGATTTAGTATTTTTTTAATATTTAATCGACCCCTCCTAAAGCGCCCTTTCGTGTTATTATAGTTACAATCTAAAAATACTTGAATACTTCAATCCTTGGATCGGTGACACCAACGAGTACAATTTTTCATTAAAACAATCTAAATTCCTGCTAATTAAATAAATTGATAAATTTTTAATGTATTCCATATCGTAATCACATACTGCCCTAATAGGCTAGTTTTAGGTTAGGTTTAGGATCAGATTAACTACTTTGGTCTCGATCAGACCTTGATGAGGTAACTAAGTTTGTATTGAGGCCAGGTTAAGCGTTAAATTGTGTCGACAGTAGTATATAATGCAGTCAAAAACAGTCGGATGACATTATACAGTAAACCATGTATGTTTGACATATGTCTATCATTGGTATAGTTTTTGCCGTGCGAAATGGATCAGGCAAAAAGAAGTCGAATTTAAATACAAACTCGAGTGCGATAACAGAGAATATTGAAAGGTGATGCAGATGAATTGTAGAACAACAAAATCTAGGAAACTGGTAAGGAAATAGAAACGTGCAATTTTTCAGAGACTGAAGCTCCATCTACATCCGGTGATCAGCGTAGTGCCCATACTTTTGATTTCGTCATAACTAATTCTGCTGAAACCAAAAAAAGTAATACAGATGGATTGTAGAAAAACGAAAACTGGTAAGGAAATAGAAACGTGCAATTTTTCAGAGACTGATGCTCCATCTACATCCGGTGATCAGCGTAGTGCCTGTACCTTCGTTTGCGCCATGACTAAGTCTGCTGAAACCGAAAACGAAGTGAAGAGAACTGAGTGAATTTGAGTTTTTGGGTATCAGGGAAGATTTAATCAGATAATTTAGGAGCATTGTGAGTCCTGATATGGAACTTAATAAAAATTATAAAGGAAATGATGTGAGACAATGGGCGATAATGGGCAATTTACTTAAGGCAATTTACTTGACGCTTTGGAGAAATTGCTGAATGTTTTGGGAAATTTCGAACCGTCCCGTTGTAATTAAAAAAATCACACGAAACTAATGCAGTACAGTGAAACTCGAGTAACGACTTACGATGATAGTAGTCAATAACGAATATGTAAAGATCACCTGATTAGGATTGTGATAACACTGTCCAATGGCCCTGATAAAATTGCACAATTTGACTCTCACGTGAAATTAATCAAGAAGCTAATAAGATGCTAATCTAATATCCGATTTCTTTATTGGGCAGTAACTACTTCGACGGCATTGAGCTCGTGTATAGTGTCAGATCGTTTATTTAGTGATTGTATAGCCCGATTTGCATAAAAATTAGTATCCAAAGGGATGCTGAATGCGAATCCAGGGTCAAAATAAAAAAATAAAAAATTGCGGATCGAAATGAAAAAAGTTACTTGATTTCAATAAAACTTGGTACGCGGTAATTTTTGCGGACAGCGATTACGAATCTGAACTAGAAATTCAGAAATCATCCAAATCAAGTCATTTTTTGGATATCGGATCCGTAATTTTGAATTTTCTAAATTTCGATCGTAGATCCGTAATCAGCGACCTCAAAAATTCTCGAGCACCAAGTTTCATCCAAATCAAGCCACTTTAGTGTTCTGGTCCATATTGGATCCTCAATTTTGAATTTAAAAATTTCAGCTTCAAATTCGTATTTTGCGACACGAAAAGCCCCTAGATTTAAGTTGTCGTTAAAATCCAAGAATTTTGTTTTTCTTGCCCACACTGGCACGAAGTGTCAAATGCTTCCTGCCGTCGAAGGGGTTAAGGGATTTTTGTAGGGCTCTAATTTCTCCTCTATTTATATTTCTCTCTCTCTCTCTCTCTCTCTATTGTAACCTTCCATCCTTATACCCTTCTATCTTTTATCATTTTTCCATTTTACCCATCCATTATCTATGATTGATACATCAATAGTCCCACATAAGAGTGCATAGCGCACTGTGAATATGTACAATTGTATCTGAGAAAATTCCTAAAAATTCCTATCGACCTCTAAGAGCGACGCCGATAAAGGATAAGAAAAAAGGACCTTTAACTCACTAATCCCCAATATTACATAATTCCCTTGAAATTAGCCATAGCGACAATCAAAAGGATAAAATTTGAAAATTACTATATATAATATTCCAAAATTCCAAAACCAATCGCAGCGCCTGGAACCAAAAGAAAAAGTGACCCAACCCAAACGCTCTCCTGTGCCGGCATGTGTCAAGCACAATAGAAACACCAGTAAGCCAGGTACCTGTAATCCAATTAGTCAAAGTCAAATATCAAATAAAAAATCTACATTAACACCTCGGGATACCAAAAAGTGTTTTTTCTACAAAAAAAAATAACATATCGTATTCCTCGAGAAAAACTCATACGACTCATTCGATCGAATTTGCCAAACGACGAGTGCAAATTGCGAGACGACAAGGAGCAACAGTATTTTGAAAAATGATAATTCCAAAAATTCAAATAGATAAAACCTGTTCTGCTTTCCATAGCAAAAGAGTGAACAGTATTGTACTGGAAAATGTGGAAGCTCATCCTCGGCAGTTCCTGACCTCGGGGACAATCGTGTCTCACCTGAGTATCAGGAGCTTTTTCTATCCTTTCTAAATTCCAAGCAGCAAATTCATTGCGCCGGAGAGCTGTGAGAAATCGAGCCAATTAACAAATCAAACACGTTAAGAATTCAGCTGCCAACGTCATTGCGATTAGTATCTGTCTGAGCTCTTCCCAGTTCTCTCCGGGTCTAATGAATCATCGTGATATCCCTTATCATCGGGAAGGATCTCCGAAAGTACCTGCATCAAACTGCAGTCAAGTTTTTTTTAATAGAACTGTCAGAAGTGCAGATCCACCTTATCACCAAAAACCCACCAAAAAAGACTCGGCTCCCAGCGTCATCATGATTAGTAGCTGTCCGTGTAAAAAGCTCTCCTAAAGATAATATCTCTGGGAAACGGCGATCATTTTGACCATCTGTGGGTCCTGAACTGTTATCGTCCTTATTATCAGCTGGCCTAAAATAACCCGACGCATCGTGTATTGCGGTTTCAGTTATCTCTTTTCCTCTACCGGGTATCAGTATAATCAAAGGATAGGGACGAACTCTCCTGGTCGTGCGCGGTTCGACAGCACAAACTGTACACATTTATAAGAGTGAATCAGAGATAGCAGGATAACGGTTAAGCGATTTTTTGGGCATGTAAATTGTAGGAGACTATAGCACGATTATTTTAATCTTAAAATTAAATGTTCTTTCCTATAAAGACGCCTGCCCAGTGCACAAATACCTTAAAGGTCTCGCGAATTGGACTTCGGAAAATTCGCGAAACGTCTCAGTGTAAACTGTATCGAAGGACTCAATATATAGATATATTTAATGCTTGTGAAGGACGCAATTTGCATTCTTTCCTTATAAGAATGATGTTATCGTTTCAAAATTTCGTAATGATTTTCCGAGCTAAATTCGACAATTTATTTTCTTCGTTTATTTTTTTATTTAGCAATTCTGCCTACTATAATTGTGTTGAGTATAGAAAAATGTATTAGTTATCTATAGGTTTTATCGAAATAATAATTTTGATTATCCTACAAAGAGAAATTGATAATAAAAATAGATACTGATAAAGCAAAAAGGTTATTATATGAATAGCAATTTAGTTCGCAGTATCCTTATCGGTAATCGAATGTAAAGGTGTGATTCGTCATTGAAATAAAAAATGAAATACTATCAGTGGACATTAATCTTTTTATCAATCGAGAATTACGTGCATAATATTTTGTGTCTATAGTCATGGTTTAGGAAGTAATGTCGATATTCCATTATGTACAGTCGGATATACCAAACAATAAAAGTGGACCGATCAATAAAATTTAATCACTATGCAGCATAGTGGATTTCAACATTTATCATTCTACTATGATAAACTTGTTACGTGATAACGGTAGGAACTCGGCTGCCTGATAAAACAAAGTGTAATTTTATTTAAAACGTTGCTTCGTTTATCAGAATTGAGAAACATTATTCGGGCATGATTCGAAGAATGGAAAAAATTTTTCAAAAATATTTTATAATGCATTCCGATTTTCTACTTCCATGCACTCGCATTTATTCGCGTGGAATTTTTATCAGAAATATCATATGCAATAGAAACATGTAATATCACAACAGCATAGTGCAGCAAATTATTCGAATTGTATCCATGGAAAAATATTGAACTTTGTACCTTATCGTATTTGTATGCGGTATCTAAAATAAATCTCAGGAATAATGGATCATAATAAATTAAATATACAGAAGATATACAGAAACAATAGAAAATCTGTAAACACAAGGAAAACAAAGATATCCAATGGTTGGTACTTAATGTATTGTTATGGAGTTCTGCTGGAAGGTAAATAGTAATAAAAGTCAAAATCAGGCATAAGGCTGCCTACGAATTCAGTTGACCAAACGTAAAAAAAGGTTCGTTTCGATTTTTTTTCAATTTTACAAAATTGATAACAGTTATCAAGTTCGATTGTATCCCAAGAATCTTTTGGAACAATTGAAAGTTTGTTTAAACTTAATGGAGGACTTTTTAAGGACAATAAGGTAAGGGAGGGTTGGAATTGTGAAATTTTATCAATGGCAGTTAATTTACAATCAGGACGTGATTAGGAACCTAATGTTTTTCTGTATCGATGAGAACAAAAAATTCCTTTGTTTTTATCGTTCTACACCTTATCTATTGTTATACGTTAAGATAAGGCCATTAAACATTCTATTCGTCTATATTTTACTTTTCCATTTGGCTGGGTTCAACCTACCACTTTGCGTCTGACACTGAGCGGGCTGAACCACTTAAGAACGAACGAAACGGATGTCTGACTACTTTCGTAGCTATTTCACTGACGTACACTATCTTGAACAATTTTTTCCTTTATTTTCAATATATTGCATCAGCGCAAGATCAGTTAATGTGTCTTCTTTTTTTTTATACAAAATTTCTTTTCCTTACATATCAAACCTGTTTTTTTTTTCTAATTTTCAGAAATTTGTTATGACGCGTCTCTATTGTGGATGCAGTAAATGACAAAAATGCGGCAAAATGGCGATGCTCGTCGAACACCAATCCACCTACGTCAATGTTTATATATGTACATATGTATATATGTATAAATTTGTTGAAAGGTGAATTCCAGGACTTTCTGTGCAGACTATTGGCAGTTATGAGGATAATTCCAGGACGGGTCTGAAAGTATTTTGATGCGTAACGTATACTTTCAGGACCATAAAGCGGCACTCACACTGAATTTTTCAAAAAATTTGTTATGTTAGACATTCGGTGCTTTGATGGGCTAAGAAATACCTAGTCTCTTTAGGTTAGATTAGGTTAGATATCCAACGCCACATGTGCCAAGGTTTAGTTAAAAAAAAAAAACACATTGTCTTACCTTTGTGAGTGCCTTACGCCCTAGAAATAGCTCTTTGACAAAATTATACATATATATGTATACACTTGTGTGTAATTCGATCTTTCTAAAATCAAAAATCGCTATTAATTAAATATAAAAGTTACGTAACGGAATTCCAATATATATTATATATAGAGCTATGCACGTAAATACTATAATTATACAGGGTGTAAAATTAATAGCGTTACAAGCTAATATCTCCCAAATCGTTAGAAACCAAGTCTTCGTTGTTAATGCATTTAATTCCATACAAAGTTGCTTTCTTATCATTCGCATGATCACGTGTATAAATTTAATCAATTATTGTTCCAGATATTTTATTGCCAGGGTAAACAAAAATGACTGAATTTGATTTTACATCTCGACCCTTAATTTGGGTCTCCTGCAGGTATATTAGATTTAAGTTACAATATACCGTTTAAAATATAATAAATATTTTTTAAATAATGGATTTTCAAAAAAAAGTTTAGGACAAAAGTTGTTTGATTTTGAGATCGGTAATAATTTTTTTTTTTTAAAGTCAGATCCCATAATTTTTATTGCGTATCTTTTAGCTCGTGTCGTGACATTTTCAAAATGATAGTATTAAGCTTTTTCAAGTAAAACTTATCGTGAAAGCTGAGCCTCGCAATTAAAAAAATCGCCAGTGCCGGCTGTGGAATTAGAATTATTCAAACTATTTGAATAATTACACACTTGCAGTTCTGCCTGTCCGCGGTATGTTTGAATGTGCGATCTGAAAGCTTCTAACATATTAAAAAAATTTTTTCGAAGAATTCAAACAAATTTTGTATCGTCACATCGTATTCTCGTTGCGTGTCGCACTTTAATTAGTTATAAGATTCGGTAGAGATGTTATGTTGAATAAATGTTTAAATTAAAATTATTTAGTTTGATGTTAAACTTTTAGATCAGACTTTCCAAATTTTTTCTATTTATAACAATTTTTAAAGTGACCTTTGTTTCTCCACAGAGATTAAGCTTAGGCACGTTATTATGGATAAGACAAGGGAGCCGCTTTGTACCGAATAAAACACGATGTTACGCGAGTCTTTATCTCTTATAGTTTCGGAGATGTATTGCACATTTTATTTTACACCCTGTATTAAGAAAACTGGTGACTCTGTCGGTACTAGTTAATTTACTTAGACGCTACTTTTCTTTGGTTTCCTGGGGAATCAAAATCAGGCGTTTAACGCCTGAATTATTTCAAATGATTCAAAATTGACTATTCCCGGTACACGGAGATTTTTAGGGGCGCTGTTTTCGAATCTAAAGTCAAAATACGAAATTTTCAAAATTCAACACGAAGGATCCACCGAGGAGGACAAAAATAATGAAAAGTCGTTGAAACTCGAAATAAAAATTTAAAGATATCTTCGTTTGTTACAAAATTATGAATTTTTCAAACTGAGTTGCCATACAGCACATGTATCATGAGTCGTTAAGGTATTAAAACAACATTCGTTAATTAGAATCTATAAATCAATTAAACAGTACAGTAAATAGTGAAAGAAACTGGAAACTGTTAAACACAAACAAATATCCTTTCAATTATTTTCTTTACTTATCAATGGGAAACACAAAACCTTTGCTTGCCAGTAGCACTAAAGCTTTCAAAGTATTAATTTCAGCTTGAATTACTTTTTATATACAATTATTTTCAAGATTTATATAAATCCTTTCAAAATCTGTCATTCCCTTCGCTTCGATTTCATTTGCTTTCCTATTTCCAAATCACTCAAAAACACAACAATAACCATTCTGACAATCAATTAGAAACAAACAAAACAGAAATCTCTCTAACGAATCGTTTGCAAAAGTTTCGAAGCAACTTCTACCGACAACTTCTTTTTCACAAAAAGCACTAACCCTGTTCAAATTCAATTTGACATAGCAGGTACATACAACAGTGCACTGGAATGCCGATAATTGATTAGATGGATTCGATAATCCCAAAGAATAAAACCAATAATCAAAAGTAACCTCGAAAGCAGCTATTTTCAGTTTCTAATCAACTATACAATTATCGTCTGTATAACTAAGACCTAATCACCACCGTGCAACAAATTCATCGTAATGAGATAGTAAATCTAAAAAAAAAAAAAAAAGACCTATAAGATAAAAAAAGCTAGATATAAAAATGAAGTCTCTCAGAGACGCAGCACTAGCCGAGTAATGGCATCGACGAGCTCGATCCCAACTTCAATTACCAGCGAAGTAAAACGTGCAGTGAGAGCTTCGGGACGTGATTAAACGTAACAAAGTTGAGAGTCCACTTCCGCTGCATTAGCTGGCCAGGAGAAGGAAGGTTAGGTTAGGTTAGGTCCTCGCAGATCTGTTTCCCCCTCTCCCCCCCTTTTTTTCTTTTTATTCTACTCCGTAGGGAATTATATCAGACTAAACGCGATACCGTGGGATGAGCTGTGAACTTTTAGTTCCTGACATGACCGCGACGGCTGAGGGATGGCAGCACCAACAGCATCTTCCGTTAGAAATTCACTCCAGCCGTTAAATACAGTACGTTCGTATCATTCGATACTACAGGATGATATAAGCTCATGTTTATCCGTACTTAGGCTACTCGTGTCTCGTGTCTACTCGTGAATTTCCGGATAACCGATAAAGAAGAGGGGGGGAGGGGGGAGGGGTTCTCTTCCCCCACCACTACCATCCTGAAACTCATCCCAATCCGGTTATCCACTGTCTCGTTTTTCTTTATCCACACAGTATTGGTCGTATGACGATATAGGACAGATAAAAAAAGACTCTTAAGGTTTTAACTGGTTCAAGTGAGACACCCGGTGTAAAGGAATATGTGAGAAATTCTTAATGAAGCGCTGCTAATGGTTTTAGAGTGACGGGAGAAGGGGAGAATAATAGAAGAAGAAAAGTCATCGGGGGCCTCGGAGATTCTTGATATCTTTCATCTCACGTACGGAGGATGAAAATGAATGACTCTGGCAACTGAAGTATTTAGATCGAAGTCAGATCCCTGGACCATTATTTTGCGTTACCATTAATGCCACGAGAGGCGCGCTCGGCGACGCATCTAATGAGAGCTTCCTTCCCAAGAGCCCTTTCATGTTTCGACTACGTGGAGCCCCATTATTTTGAGTCATTGTATCTACCGGCACGTGTCATTTACAATGATCCGTGTCACTAGATTTATGGCTGCTTATTATACGGGGATTTTATCACGTGCTGCAATAAACATATACAGTCGTTTTGTACACAAAGGGTTTTTTTACTTCGATACAAAAGTTCTTTACGTTTGATTTATTTTTATTTACCCGTTTACACGGATCTTTTTTTTTTTTATTCAAAATTATGTGTATCAGTAGCGTTCGTGGCTTTAAGTATTTTTCTCCTTAATTATTTATACTTGTCTCTTCCAATCAATTGGACGGAAATAACTAGTGGTCTTTTGTTATTTAATTTCCTTTCGTGACCACTCGTCTGTTTTATTGTTTAAAACTTCAGGCGAACTTACATTTAATTGGAAGGACTGCCCTTATTAGTGGAGGCCACTAAAGGAATATTGACGCTCGGTTCGAACGTGCAATCATTCGGTAACTTATGGTACGATCGATTTTCTGTTGGGAAAAAAGTATCGTTCTTTTTTTTTTGATGCAATAGTCTATATGGAAATTCGAAAGATTGTTCGACTAGGTGGAACTTTGGAATTTTTTTTAATTTTTGTCAAAACTTTGCTGTTACATTTTTTTTTTCAGTACTATTACGATGGCAGTCCAATGGCAATGATTTAAAACCCGTGTGACGCAAGGGGCAAGTTTCAAAATAATTAACTTACTTGTGCAACGAAGATTTGCTGAGAATACAATAAGAATTTGTTTTATTAAATAACAATTAAAAAAATGCAAAAAGTGAAAATATACGACAAAAGCTCGACAATGATTGCAGCCAGCGAAGTAAATTCAATTGCATTATTGTTCTTGAAAATGTATATTGCAAATATGCTAGAAAAAATAATTACTTGAAAAGATTAACAGTTTTTTTTAGTAAATTACTTACGAAAAATTTTTTTTAGTCGCGCGATGCGAATAAAAATTTATTAACATACTTACGAACTCCTGTTATTGAAGTTTCAATGAAATTTTTATTTATTATAACCTGATTATTATTTTTTTTTTCTAAATTTTTATTATTGTATTGCCGTCTCAGTCAGAAAATTTTTTCAAAGAATAGTAGGACACTACTGCAAGCCTTACAGGCAACTTGCTGGTAATTTGTTGTATAAAATTTGTAACTATGTACTTTTGAAAGCAGATCAATAAATAAAACGTAAATTTTTACAATTTATTTTATTATCATCCAATACTTTATTATGCTCGATGTCATATGTGCTCGCACGTTGCTATATTAAAAGTTAACAAGGATTCAACAAAATGTCCATACGACATCCACAGGACGTCATTAGGACCTTCGTGCTATATGAGAATAATAATTAAAAATATTTAAGAGATAAATTAAATAGATCACATTGCAGGCTTAAACAGTGTTAGTCTTAATGTTTTGAACAAACTCAACAACCATAATCAAAAAGTTGACTAACCCTGAACGAAATGCCAGGAATATAATTGCCCACTATAAAATTTATCCATATCTGCAAACGCTCTTCGAATTGATATAAAAGTTAAAAAAATGTTCAGTATAAATTCGTACATAAAACCTGACAGCTGTCACGATAAAATCCTTGCGCGTTATCCTAATGTCAGAGGGTGATCTAAATAATCTAATAAAGATATCGAGCGATGCGAAACGTTCTAATCATTATACCCTTATCTCTTTTTCTACTCATCCGGATCTTCTTACGTAGCTCTCAGCCTGCTGTACGTATAGTAATCCCCACTAAGCTATGCAATTATTTCGCTAATTGCAGCCTCGACCAATTAGACCAGAGTCCAATTAGAAAGCGTATTCTTTAACCATCGCGTGGTACGCGCCATCCTGTCGCGAAACTTTCCTCGTCCGGAGGACATTCATGAAAACCTTCGCCGACTGCTTTACTTCTTCCGAAGTGTCTTCACTGTGCTTGTTAGACTCGACAACTCCCTGCAAACCAGAGCTTGTTCATACGTAGCGCGAGACCTTAACGAACCTTATATTTATTCCAAGAGACGTTCAGCCACGAGGCCAAGAAAGTGGCTGCGCACGAGTCTCAAAGGAGGAGTTGGCGTGGTCTTGAAAAAAAGAGAAGAAGAAGAAGAAGAAGAAGAAGAAAAAGAGCCAGCGTCATCCAGTCAAGATCGCAGAAGAAAACACATTGGTGCAGTGGATGATGAAAAATGAGAACGAGAGACCAAGAAGAGAAGAGAAGAAGAGAGATGAGGTCAATGAAATCTTTCTGAGAGATTACCTTTTGTTCTAGCGGGTCGAGTGGTTCAAGTGGTTAGAGTGGCGGTGACTCTTCAGTGTGAAGTTAAAGATGGCGGATCATCGAGGAGGTTAAGCAACGTAACGTAAGAGAGGAAGAAAGAAGAAAATTTACCTAGGAAGCTACGTGCCGGCTACGTGCTGAGGTCTCACCTGGGGATCTGAAAGGCGATCTCGTCGAGTGAATCGCTAGGCTGCAGTGGCGCCCTCTCGAAGAGTTTGCTCGAATTCCCATGTGTCTTGTTACTGCACCGATCTTGCTGCATCGATCCCGCAGTTGGCTGCGGCTGGTCCCCGCAGTTGGTCCCACGCTGTCCGCCCTGACCCCCGCCACGTTTCTGACGCTTCTTTCGCGCCTCCTCCGCCTGCCGGCGCATGTTGTGCAACCGGAAGAAGAAGACCGACATGTCTGTGTTGCGGCTGGGTGCACCTCTTATCAGTTTTTCTTTTCTCCTTTCTACTGACCCAAAATATTCCCCCGGGTCGTATAAGTAAGCTTGACGAATGGCAACACTGAATTCATGCTGTAACGACACATCGATAGAAGCTTAGGGGAAGGTGGCACAAGACGAACGACTTGAGGAAATGATGTCGTAAGAGAGATTCAAATACGTCATTCAATTTACTGATGGCTCATCTTGCTCCAGCGGATCCGTCTTATCGCATCTTCCCCTATAGACGTTAATTTTACATTTAGCGAACTGCATAAGAATTTATATTGGTTTGGTGGAAAATTTAATTTGGTATAATTTTTGTTAGTTTTCTTTTTTAATATATATTATTTATGAGACTAAACAATTGCAAGGTTGCTAATTGTATATTTTTTTTTTTACTTTTAAATGTCAAAAATTTCGATTAATTCCGTAACGAATGTAGTGCACAATGTATATGCAATTCTCGTAGAGCGCGCGAAGCTATGCGGCGTTTTCTACGTTTAATAATTGCAGTAAACTAGTCCCTTGCGAGAATATGCAAAAATACGAAACGTGCAAATATTTGCCGAGCAGGCGTGCAGGGGGTTGCGTATGTTTCCAGAAAATAGAACGAGGCTAGTAAACATTGCGATTTTTTGAATATAACATAATTCCATTGTACTGCTGTTTTTTCAATATCCAATTTAACTGTAGTAACATAACTATATATCATACGTGTACAATCAATTCATGTATATTTACCTCTTGTCTATTTTATTTTTTTAACCCTTTTCTTTGGCTTTTCACCGAAACAATTGCTTTTCTTGAGAAACTCTCTGAATTTATTCAACCTGCAAATACAGATTGCAGAAATGTCAATGACCATAAAAAATCACTGTCGTCAGTTCGGTTCAAAAATAAAAAAAATTGTATGAGCTTGCACAGAGGAAGGTACGCAAAAACATCAGCTTCAATCGCACAAAATTACGCTACGTAAATTGTAATATAAAATATAATATATCAAAGCACATATAATTATATTCAAAACCACCTGAAATTAGAGCGTCAATTTTAAATGACGTCAAATGATTCAATAAATAATACAAAATTAAGGAAACTAGCCCGAGAGATTCGTTTTCATTGTTTTTTTTTAAATCGTGGAACTTTTTTATTTTATTTTTTTTGCAAATTTATCTGAATCATACATTTTTCTCACTTACAAATTCAAAAAGATCCCATAAGCGAATGCGTAAAATCTGTGACGTGATTTTTCGAATCACGGTCACAAGGCGACTCCGGCTACCGATAAAGATAACGTTCTCGTTTCCGGATCCCTTCGGGTCGCCACCCTGGTCAGAAATTATGCTCTCGGGTTGGTTAGTACAGTTTTGCCAATGCTCTCGGACGATTTCGTT
>JASANN010000597.1:35005-47241 GCA_031762395.1 Calameuta pygmaea
AGCTTACACAAACGATTCGCTCTTGAGCTTGTGACAAACGCTTCTGTAGAAATACCATCTGACGGTTGCGGTATTCCCGAAATTGATAAATTTCAAAGCTCTCTCGCCTCGCAGGGTATAATCATTGTTATTTACGAGTTTGGCAGTATAGGCAGCGGCGAGAAACCGCTGTACGACGGATCGCGAGCAGTCGGTAGCGCGTACGGTTCAGGAAAACCACGGCAGATGCTCCGAATCCTGCATTATAATAATTCGAAGCACTATCAGCCTATTTTAAATATGCGGGGTGCGGTTGGGAGTCGCGGTTTTTGCATACCGTGCAACCGTGCTTACACACACGAGGCGGAGGATAAATGCTCCCACAAATGTGCTAGGTGTTTCGGAAAGTCGCTCTGCGATACGTCTCTCCCCACCTTAAATTGTCGCGAATGTCATAGATATTTTTTCGGTCAAACTTGTTTCAATAATCATATAAACACGTTGTTCATCAAACAAAAGGATAGAGAAAAGAGCGTGTGTCAGGCCATTCGCAGGTGTCCACACTGTCTCAGATCTCTTCAAAGAATGACGCGTAAACACTCTTGCGATAAGGTGTACTACCGAGTCTGCAGGAGTGTTAACGAAGTAGGGCATCGGTGCTACGTCAGACCGGTAAAAAAGGCTACCGCGGAAAAAAACATTCTATACATTTTTTACGATTTTGAAACACAACAGATGCGGAGGCTCTCCGGTGACGACACGGTGCGTATCCACACGCCAAACTTATGCGTCGTTTAGCAGGTGTACACAGCGTGCATAAACGATACAGATTTTGCGAAGATATGTCCGTCTTGCGGCGTGCACGAGTACATCTTCGAAGAGGATCCCGTAAGGCAGTTTGTAGATTTTGCATGCGATCCTAAAAGAAAATCGTTTCAGCGCGTGATCTGCGTGGCACATAACGCCAAGGGTTTCGACGCGCAATTTATACTACGACACATCGTGAGGCGTAAACGAAAAACTTTAAAACCGCCAACGTTGATATTCAGCGGTACGAGTATCAGAATGATGAAGACGGGTCGTGTAACTTTCATAGACAGTCTTAATTATTTTCACATGCCACTGAGCGCCCTACCAAAAGCCTTCGGTCTCGCAGGCGTGGGTGGTTTGAAACAAAAGGGTGTCTTTCCGCATCTATTCAACACACCCAAGAATCAGTGCTATTTAGGACCGCTACCGGCGCTCGAGTTTTATTCGTTCGATATGATGCCGTCGGCTCGACGTAACCAGTTCTTAGCGTGGTATAACGAGCAGCGGTCTGCAGGATACGTATTTAACTTTCGAACCGAGTTTATAGATTACTGCAGATCCGACGTCACCATTCTCAAACAGGCCTGTGTTTCATTCCGCGCGATGTTTCTCCAGCACGGCAACGTTTGCCATTTCTCAGAGAGCACCACTATAGCTTCTGCATGCTCAAGAGTTTTTCGGAAAAACTTTTTGCGGGACGGGCAGATAACAATTTTACCGCCGGATGGCTATCGGTACGGCGAGAAACAATCGCATAAAGCCGTCTTATGGCTTCTTTCGCTGGAGCGTCGTTTGGGCTATGCCATAGTCCACGAAGGACGCACTCGGGAGCATCGTCTACCGGAGGATACGCCTGTCGACGGATACTACCTGGACACCGCCACAGGATTGCGGCACGTATTTCAGTTTCAGGGTTGTTTCTGGCACGGCTGCCCAAAATGCTATCGTGTAAACAGAGATAGTCGACTACACACGGGAGAATCCATGGACGCACGCTTCGAGAGAACGCAGGCAACGAACGATAAAATTCGGCTTCTCGGTTACGAGCTGACGGAAATCTGGGAGTGCGAATTCGACCGCTGGATAAACGACCCGGAACAGGCCGCTTTATATAGAGCGTTGAACGCGAACCTGCTGGTATCGCAGGCACCGCTCGAACCCCGCGATACTTTCTTCGGTGGTCGTACAGGAAACACTGTCACTTTTGTGACGAATTACCGACGGATAATCATAATGAATTTTGGCAATAGATCGCCCAAACATCATTTCCCCCCTCCTTGCGCTGCGTAGTCATATTCAGTGGAAGATATCCTGGCTCGTCCCTTTTGACTAACAACCGTCTAAGGTGACACGTGTGTCAAGTCGACGAGGCAGGTATCTATCAATCCCCGCCAATATTATATTCGTTATCATAAAATTTAATTTTATCCGCGTGTTATATTCAATCACCAGGAATGCGATTATCCAAAGGAGAAGAAGTGATACGAAATTATTCTCAAAAAAAAAAGCCACGTGTGCAGCGAGCGTACCATTATATTGACGACGCTACATAGTCAATCCTGATTTTTTAATTCACAATTAACGACCGTCACGTTGGATCTCGTACACGAAGGATATCAAATAAGATAAGCTTTTAAATTATATATATTATAGGGACATATTTTTCTTTTCTTTGTCAGACATGTAAAATATTATGTAAGACTGAATGTGAATTAATGTGAAGTCGTATAGATGTAATAACGTTGTCGTTTGGTTTTCATTCGAGAGTTAGAATTTAGGTAGTCTTTAGTAATTTATGGATTGGTGTCTCTTTATGTTTCATTGTTAAATATTATTGACTCTAATTTGTTTCGGGTCCTTGTTAAAAAAATTCGTTAAACAAGTACGTCGTACAAAGCGTAATATTGGAAAATTTCAAAATTTCGTATTTTTGTCAGGTATTTTTATTTAGTTTAATAGAAAGAAAAATTACTGGAAAATGTATGTATTTACAGAATTTTTAATACTTTTTAAATTAATCAAAAATAGGAACATGAACTGGCTAAACATAGAAACGCAGACGCAGCGGAATGGCGGGTCGTGGAATCGCACGAAACTGTCAGGAATCGTGTCAGTCGCTATAATCGGACATAATTTCTTAAAGTCGTAATAAGCGACAAGTCACTATAAGCAAAGTCATTATATCCGAAATTGATTTCATAAAAGTTAATACGAAAACCAAACTTCCCGCTGCAATTTTGCTATATTTAGGCGGTTGGTCAATGTAGGCTGCGTCATAGTAAACGGACTATACTATAGATAGATTTCATTAAAACGTAATCCTGACAAAAGTATCTTGCACTATACAATAATTATGAATAATATATATTGTCATGTTTTTCTTTCTCGTATCTTAATTTCGTTTAATGAACAATATTTTTAACCTGCTTTATTTAATTATTATTGGACTGTCATCAATTAAAATACTTGGCCTATTAGAATTTATGAAATAATTCTAAAGGTAAGACTGGGGTGATTCATTGCCCCAAAAAAATGTACGCTCCTGAGCAGAATTTTGAGTATGCTGACTCAGGGTCCATTCGTTAATTTTTATTTTACCCACTTTGCACATTAAGTTTCCATACACAGGCATCTTCGTTATTTTTTGAAAAATTCATTTGTACAATTTTTTTTATTTTTTACAAAAAGATATGAGAATTTTACAAAATTCCTAGAGTCGCGTGTAGTCTAACTGACTGTAAAATGTGACCCAGGAAAATCTGCTTGTCTAGGGTTAAAAACTAATAAAGGTAGGTCTGCGAATTTAAAAATGGAAATTTTCTAAAAAATTGTATCCAAATTTTTATCATCGTCAGTCGAAATCATTTGTTATTATTACTTATCGTCATTCTTTTTTTTTTGCAGAATTAAAGTGTGTACCAATTTCGAAAGACAATTAAAACTTTATGTAAACGTCAGAACTGTTTAATGATTCTGTTGATATGTTATACCAGATTCCCGTAGGTCGTTTTCCACTGTGAATTGCAAATCCACTAGTTCTCAAGTGCTGATGGGATGTTTTTGTGCCAAACAATACAGATATGCGGTTACGTTTATCAAGCCCCTTTGCGGTTCTATTTCAAAGTACTTCAACAGCATTTACATGTATAACATATATGTATTAATATACTCGGACTAAGGCTCAAGAGGATACAGATGAATCGAACGAAACGTGAAATTATTAAAAATCATTAATTGCTTTTCTTCGGAAACCATTATACTTTAATTGAAAGTCGACCAAATTGCAAAGTCCAAAACTGTTTCTATATACCATTTTACAGATAATTTCCATACGTTCATTCAAATTATTCCATTTTTCTTATCGCTAGATAGTGCAACAAAGGTAAATGAGTTTAAATGAATTTACTTGTTTCTATCGAAAAACAAAATAATTTATTGACCAAGACACAGATATAGATTGGCTTGATCGAGTCGAAATTTTCCGGTGTAATAATATATTTCGAGTGACGGTTTCGCTATTCGGAAAATTTCTCAATTTTTCGAATTCCTCGTCTTTGAGTTTTCCTATTTGGTTTTTCGATTTAAGAGCGGAATGGAAAAGACTTTTTACCACGTGCGATTGGTCGAGGGAACGAGAGCTGAGAATATAATTTCCCAGCCAAAAGTCTCCTTACGCGGAAAGTACTATCAATAAATTTATTACGCCAAATCGAAGTCTTCCGATAAAATGTCTTTCTTTGCGTACCCAAATTTTAAATTATTTCTAAAAAAAAGAAAAAGATAAAATAAATTAATATCGAAAATGACAACTCGGCGGATCTGCCATGACGACTCGAGAATACATTTGTCCCTTCCTATCAAACTCTTATCACACTGTTGTACAGAACCAAAAATCAAAATTTAAAAAAAAAGGGGGAACTCAGGAAAAAATTTTACATGTATCAGCCTTACACCATGTGACTTGGAATTGCAACTACATGGCCAATTAAAAATCTCTTCAAACTAAATGACGTCTCAGAGACGTATTTGAGAGATGCCCTTTCGAAATTAATGTTAACACGGTAGTGGCGCGCGAAATCTAGTCAAATTTGGTATATCGTTTTTTTTTTTTTCGTCATTAAAATATTTTGCATACCATACATAATATATATGTATACTAAAAATATCGACATATCACTCTACGCTTTGCAGCGATATCGCCAAATCCATAATTGATGTCATCGAGAGAAATTTCAAAATTTGTCCAAAAATATTACCTCCCTCTGCATATCTATATATATATAAATAGCGTCGTTACGTAAACTCACAATATTCATATCAAGATAAGGAGCAAGGATGCAAAACAGCATTATACTATATAGATATACATGAATGTTTCAGAACACTACTAGCTATTCCTTATAGCTTCAGGAATCAGATTACAGTTTCCATGATTAAAATTTCAGGCTATTCGGTACGTTGCTAATCTAATAAAGAAGAAAAACAAAAAATAAAATTCAGTGTCAAAAGTAACTGCAATCTATTTCATCAAGTCATATATGATACCTTGTATATATACAATCAATAAAAACAATTATATTGCTGAACAGACTAAAAAATAATGATTGACTGTAGAATATTTTAAAGATAAAGAACATAAAGATTTTGTAGGGCCTCAATAATTTATTAGTAGACTTATTAACTATTGATATTACTGTTATCAAAAAGAAATATCAACAAAACAATTGTTATATTATTCATCCGATGGAATAAAAAAATTCTCTTTGAAGTTCCACGTATTAAAATCAAATTGAAGTATTAAGAGATTATGTCACATGACAGATTGTACAATAAAAAATTTTTTTCCTTGCATCATAGTTCATCCCACAAAGCATAACTATCGTCTGTAAAAATAAATACAATCTTTTAACAATAAGTCACAATAAATTTGACTCGTTCCCTTATACCGAATATCTTTAAATACAGATCGATAAATCATGATAACAGATTAAGCAACTATGTATAGTAGACAAAATTGTCAATAACATCGATAGCTCAATAATATAAGCTCAAGAAATTAATGAACTTTGTGAAACAATATTTCCATTGCATCAAACAAATCATAATAACTATTGTATCCTGAAAACTATAAAATGAATCAAATCACTATTACATGGTGACTTAAGTCTATCCACAAATATACCGAATATCTTTAAATAAAGATCGACAAATCATAATAACAGATTAAGCAACTATGTATAGTAGATAAAATTGTCAATAACATCGATAGCTCAATAATTCAAGCTCATGAAATTAATGAACTTTGTGAAACAATATTTCAATTGCATCAAACAAATCATAATAACTATTGTATCCTGAAAACTATAAAATGAATCAAATCACTATTACATGGTGACTTAAGTCTATCCACAAATATACCGAATATCTTTAAATAAAGATCGACAAATCATAATAACAGATTAAGCAACTATGTATAGTAGATAAAATTGTCAATAACATCGATAGCTCAATAATTCAAGCTCATGAAATTAATGAACTTTGTGAAACAATATTTGAATTGCATCAAACAAATAATAATAACTATTGTATCCTGAAAACTATAAAATGAATCAAATCACTATTACATAGTGACTTAAGTCTATCCACGAATAAAATATTTTTCAGAGGGGCCATCACTCAATGACTTTCAATGCAACAGAGTCCTCTAAGTCAACATGATTTTAGATTCATGGATTGACTATACGTAACAATAATAACAACTACTATCTTAACTACTATACTTCACCTCATTTAAACTATACGATACTAGTTATCTGCTTTTATCAACCACGATACTTTCCGTAAGTATTTCCAGCGAATTAGATATGTTATTGTGTGTAGATTAAACAGCAAGGTACATATGTAAATATACACGATGTCCGTGAAGTAACAAGACAATAAAGGTTCCAGATGTAACTGGGTTGAGGCCACAGCAATCAGCGGAACCCGTTGCGGTATTATGCAATCTTAATTAAATCACACATACAGCGCAGTCCACACGTTCACTATTATCCGCAAGGAATAATGAAAATATTTTCCAAACCCCAATACATCGTCCGTTGCTATCACAGTTAATCGCTGTAACATAACCTACAAATTTTTTTGGCTTTCATTCTTCACAAAAAAAAATCTCTTATCACTTACGAAAACCTCGTATCACGGTCGAAGCTTAAAAGTCTAGCCCTAACCTCACTTCCCGTCGGCGAATTTATCGATCGCTCTGACCAAAATACGAGTTTCATCTTCCAAAATGGACTACTACCGCGTGTCGCCTGCAAAAGGAAGCTTCGAATTTTCTCCGAGGTGTTTGCACGTGTCCCGCGAGAGCCCTGGACAAGATACATCGCCCTGGAAAAGGAGTCTAGCCGGTCGAGAAGAAGAAGAGGGGAAAAAAAAAGTCTTCATCCTGACGTACAGCCGTGACTTAAATCGCTCTTGGGAAAGCCGTTTGCCGTTGTAACTATCTACCAACCTTATGTATGAACCGACCTTAAGGTATACATAGATACGTTCCGAACTTACATACCCTGACGGTCTTTCTCCCTACCTATGTACCTATAGTGGGTCATGACCTTTTCAAGGAGTTATCGACTTCAGGAACAACGACAGAGTCTAAAGTTTGATAATTTTTTTTCAAAATCAATTTAACGCGACTCGCGCGTTCAAACGGTAATACGCAAACGAAGACGTCGCGACGCGGTGCGTCGTACGTATAACGAAGTTCTCGCTCGAAATTCACGCCAGGCGCGTCAAACTTAACTCGGAAAGTTTTCGACGAAAACTAACGAGACTTTCCCTATCTTAATCCCATGTTAAACCCTTGTAAATTAATTTCTTTAGGGTTCAACGCGGATTTCGAGGAAAAAAAAAAGAAATCACGTCGAGGGACCCCCCAAGGACGCCGACACGTTTCACCAAGTGTCACCGTCCACCGAGTCGTGATTAGACGCAGACGTAAAGTTCATTCCAAAGAATTTAAGCTGAATCCACAAGTCGGTCGATGGGAATTCAGCGTCTGCGGGTAAGCATATTTTTTTTTTTTGGAAAATTAACGCAATATGGCTTGTTTGAGGTAATTCGAGTTTGCTTAACCGAGAGGGAAAGTTTCGTGGACACAAAGAAAATAGGAAAGTCGAGAATTAAAGCCCAAGGATATTGCACGAAGGTATAACTAATTTCCAAAGGGGGATTCAGGTGAAAGCGGAAAAACCCTAAGGCGCCATTTCGTATTTTCTACAATAAAATCCAAATCCTACGTAACCCACTTTCGGTCTGTATCAGCTTATCTGATCATGTTTCTTGACCAAAACACTTTAGCCACTTCCTTCGTTACGTCACATTCGCAATATCATTTCGCTAAAATGTTTACACGTCTTCTTGTATATAAGTATACTGGGTGACGTGTTAGTAACGTTTTCTAATTTTTTTTTTCTAAATTCACCATTGTACCCCATAGCGTGCGTATACATGTGTCTGTATATATAATATTTCCTTTTTCTTTTTCCTCACACATATAGTTTAAGTAATGCGAAGTATCGCACATAAAACGATACTTTTTCCATTTCCCGATCCATTATATCACTCGATTAAGAATGAATATAGTATATCAAGGAACTCGGTCGAATCTCACGAGCACAGACAACCGACTGTACGAGACGCAGTTCACCGATACTTTTTCAGCTCGTGTATCTGTGCTTGGAATCAAATATCTTGCGGACTGGTATACATATATGCGAAAAAGCTATTGATACATTAATTATAGGAATCGAGGGTTCTGAATCGATTGTTAGAAAAATGAGGGCGAGCGAGATTATTTTATCTCGGTTTCGTCGTCGTCGTTTTATTCGCACGTCCATTTACATTTTTACACGTCAGATGGCGCTGGCTACTCACAAGATACGCAGACAAATATATTTCGTCTGTCACGGTACCGCTCACACCGAATTTTCAAATAATATAAAACTGTCTTCACAACAGTATAAAATTATTAATTAAGCCTTTAACCCGATCCCGACTATGCGCGTGCAGCACGTGTGTGCGTGCGCCTTAACGTACTTCTCCCTATTTGATATATCGAAATTGGAATTCTAAGGTGTCCAGGAGTTTCTCTCCGTAGTTTCTCATGTCTCTAGGAATCAGACGATGAGTTCCAGGCTGCTTCGTCCTTCCTCTACCTAGTGTCTTATGTCTAATTACCGTGCGCGAAGTTCCAGACTGTCTCGCTCTTTCGCACGAAAGGTCCTTGCACCTAGTTGGCGGTTTCGTGCTCGAAGTCAATCCTGCGAAACTTTGAGCACGGACTCGCCAAGTAGTACGCGATAAGGAATTTACCGAAGTTTTAATTATTAATTCTATTGTGAACATAAGAGGCAGTAGCAACACAGAAGAGGAGCCAAATAAGATGACGAGCTAATCATATAATCCGCAGATACCTAGTGACTTATGAACTTTGAATAATAATGTGATATCAATATTTTTGTTATCAGAACGATACTCCGTGATATAGGTATTTCCTTTTAAGGTGAAAAATTCATATGAATTCTGTATCTACTTGGCGAGGTTTTTTTTTTACACGAAAGTCCTTTTGTGGGTGCAGAATTTTAAAGTGTAAGGCCAAGAGTACCAAATAAGAGAGCTGAAGTTAGCTGATTTCTTTAAATCGTACGATAAGGCCAACTTCAGTAGGCACACTTCAGTCGAGCAACCTCGAACACTTGGGAGATATTTTCAGTGCGTTAGGAATTTGATCCCTGGACAAATTGCGAGCTACGATGCGTAACGACCGCGTAGGGGTGGCTCGTTGCTAGGAAAAGAGTGGCCGAAAATAGCTCATGTTATAAAGGTAGAAAGAGGCAGAAACGTCAGGGGTTGTTTATACGCTAGGCCCCTAACAGTGGGAATACATCCGTGAGAACGTTATCGTTATCCCAGTTAATTTAGTGGAATAGCACGGACTTGCTCTATTGCCCTGTTATTTTATATAAAAAAAGATTTAGAATTTTTCCAAATTCAAGATTTTTCATTTTCGTTATCGCTAGCGGATTTTCAAACTGTCCCTGAACCACGCTAATCAAATCCAATCAAGCTCAAGTTTTGCAATTAAATATTTATGGTTTTTTTTTTATTTTGATAACAAACCGATACAAGAATCTCTCATGGGGACGTGTCAATTTCTTTTATATGGTATCTTAAAACTAAACGCGTAGACACCATATAATGACCGGTCATGATAGGTAAATCTATTGTATACATATATTTTTCTTATGATAAATGAAAGAATAAACTAAGTTGGATATTGAAAAATTAATTATTTGTATTTTATAGAAAAAGTCGTAAAGTCAAAGAGAAAAAGCTACGGTATGATAGGGAGAATTAAAAAAAAATATTTCCAATTCCAAGAAGTCATTTAATGCCTATAATCAATTATATCATCAATTCAAATATTTATTACTAACAGAATGTATCGAGGCTTGTATCAAGCTTGAGTCGATTATTATTAAAATAATAAGACTCGAAAGATTGTGCAATATTGATAAGTATAAATATTTTGTCATTTCCAAATTAATCATGCTCCACTTCCATCACCTTTCCGGTTATTCGGATTCCTTGGAACGAATTAATATTAATTGACTGTCAGCACGAGCGACAAGCATCTCCGACAAGTGGAACGAGTGCAATTCAGCTTTACCTAATCACGTTATCTAATCTTGTATGAAATTTAAGGAATATAATATTTTCGTATTTTAACCTTATTTTTTTTTTCCATTGCTCGTGACCGATTTTTCAAAATTTTCGATGCCAATCAATTTAAAGCTCTATGAAATTTTGATATTGATTTTACGTCGCGGCTTTAAACTCCGACTTCGCGTGCACGTAGAAACTTCAAACGGTCGAATCCTTTAGAGAAAGATGTTGAAATTCACGAAACATTTGATGGACCAAACAAACAAACAATTCTGTACGTGACGGCCAATCGTAAACACAAGGGATCCTTTTATGCTGTTATAGCAGGTAGTATAGTTGCGATTCGGTCATTGGCTGCGTTGCCACTGAAACAGGCTCGGAAATGCAAATGCCATTCAGTGTCAGCCGTTACGCTCTACAGTTTAGTCAGTTCGGCTCGGAGTAACTAAACACGGCACAATATTCAGGAGCCCAGACGGGAAGACCTTTTCGCGAATTGAAGTAGAGCAAACATCTGGCAAAGAAATGTCCAATGAAAATTAGCACAGCTTTAACCATTGGCTTTTGATTTTCTTTTCCCTTTTTTTTTTTTCACTGTGCGAGAAATATTTCTTTCTGGTTGGGCTCAACTTTTTCTAGAACAATATTACGTTACACCTGTTAGAGATTATTCCTTCTACAAAGCCCGACTGAAAGTGGGTTCAGAGTGCAGAGTGTGCTAGGTCGGCGCAAAATCAAGAAAGCATAATTAACGTGTTGTGTTCTGGGGGACACAAAGCGCGGTGCACGTTTACAAAGCGAAGAAACGTATTAAGCTACTAGTCACGCTCCAATTATTGTAATCAAATATACTTTATTTGATAACGATAGTCACGTTACGGTATAATAGATATTGTAGAATTCGTATATTTCGACTTTTCGCTCTTGAAATAGGATTCTCGTGCATTATATGTAATTACAATATTTCTTAAATTATTTCTATCCTTCTACTTTGTAATTGTTTTAACCAATTTATCTCTTACTCTTTTTTTTTTTACCTATTTACACTGTAATTACCAATGGCAATTCATTAATGTATCATATTTGACTAAAAGTAATGAAACAATCAATTTTTCATGAAAGGCTAATTTTTTTTATTATTGCGTTATCTTAAACAAAAAAGTTTTATACATGGCTTTTTAGTCGTTGCTAAGATTAATTTAATGGCGTTTCAGGTATAAGGTTGTAGGCAAAAGTTAGTAAAAAAAATCGAAAAGTACTCAATTACATTGACGTGACAGGATTTTGTTGGAAATTGCATAAACTTATTTCAAGTGTACATTGATGATTAAAAAATGAACTCAGTATCGATTTATCGCGAGTATTTTTCTAAATAGAAGCAAATTCCTAAAAAAAGCTGACATACTTTCGGGTGGAAACCAGGCTTAAATATATCTTGCAAAAAAATAAATTTCAGATTTTATTCTGCTCAACGTCTACAAAATGCATTGTATAAATTCTAAAAACGTTAAGCTCAGAGTAAAAAATTAATTTTCTGAATGATTTTGTTTATTATTACTCAATCTAAAATTGCGAAAAAAATATAATATTAAATGTTGTGACCTGATTTTTCGACTCACAGTCACAAGGCAACTCCAGCTAGCAATACAGATAACGTTTTTCCTTTCTGGTTCCCTTCGAGTCGCCACCCTGTTCAGAAGCTAGACTCTCGGATTGATTCGTAC
>JASANN010000597.1:59396-84136 GCA_031762395.1 Calameuta pygmaea
AAGTAGTAGAGAGCTTGCGAAGCACTTTCGGGAAAGACTTGCTGTAGGCCATCTGGCGAGTGCGAGTAGAACCAATAGGTCTGACTCGAGAGGGGTACTTTTCTAAGGACGAAGGCAAATTTTCCTGTTCAAGACTGAAATTGCAAAAAAATGTGGAACGCTTCACGATTTTGCGTAATTTGCTTAAATATTTCTCGAAGAATACAGATTTATTCGTTCAACTTTATGAAATGAAAATATTTCTGAAATTCAGCTGTCAAGTTTTTTTTGGCATAATATCATGATCGATAAAACAAATCTACTGATCTTTCACTCTGTTAATTACTACCATCCTGTATACTAAGAATTTGGAAGACAAATGTTCCTTATTCTCTTATGTATGTGAATGAAAAGAAAAAGGATTTCTCAGGATTAAAGCAGCATTCACAACCCAAGTTCAAGTAATGAAAAATTTGAAATTTCTGGAGAAAATTTTACTGAACAACATGTGTGTGCATGAACACGTGTTTGTATTCTGACAGATATCACGACACTGCGAATCCCTTATAGATATATGTATAAAGGGAACCTCAAAGTGCACACGTTTCTCAATATTGCAAGTCAATTCGCAGTCAGGCAATTTAGCTAGAAATGCATGTAAATCGGACAGCAGTAGTATTTCAATTAAAATGATGCCAGCAATCAATATGTATGTTAATCCAACTAGCGAATGTATAGTTGATTAGTATCAACTACAGTTTGCATACGTCATTGGCTTTGTCGTGCGTCGAGTCATACGTGTGATATAATTACCATAATTCAACCAAGTGTCACTCATCTGAATCAAACAATTTTCCTACTAAATATTCCCAGAAAATCAAACCACCAAACAATAAAATATTATTCGTTATCGCTATGCAGGCTCGGAATCCCCAAAAATGCCGAATAATCGAGATAAGAATATCCGGTTCCGAAAAAAAAAATGAAGTCACGTTCCTCCGATCGCGATTTCATATAGAAGTCAAAAGTTTTCAAACTGGAAGTGACTTATCGGTATATCATTAAGAAATATTCATAAATATTGTTGAAACCGTAACTTTCCACGAACCCATGTCCTTATCAATGCTATAGATATTACGTGAACAAAATTTAAGGCTATCACTGTCACCGTACATTACGTGACCCAATTTTTCAACTCACGATTACAAAAGGACCGGTGCTTTCGCTTTGGATAAAGTTCGCGGTTTTGCCGGCTCTTTCCGAGTCATCGCCCTCCTCGAAGATTAGGCTATTTGATAGATTTGCACGGTTGCGTAAAAGTTCTTGACGAAAGATTTCGTTTTAAGATCAAGCCGGGTTGTTCGAATCTACCAGGAGGAGGAAGTCTCCAGGAACCGAGTTGTCCGGCAGAGGAGAGGGCCCGACGAGACTCCTCCAGGAATCGGCACAGGACCAGCTACGATGCTGGTGCCTCATGGGGAAGTGCACTGGACTGGAGAACGAACTTCCGTATACGGTTATGGACAAGGAAGGAATCCACTGGGTCCTGATTTTGGTAGGTCGGGTCCTGGTCTAGCCCTATGCACAGGGGAAGCAATCCTGGATGATTTCAGTAACTGTTACGCTGCCGATTTATTAAAAGACGCTCTGGACCTGGTCCCACAGGGGCGACTCTAGTCAAAATTAGTTAAAGGAGTTTCGGTCAATCACAATGATTTGTCCTCAAAAACTTTTATTGTCGAGTCAGTCTGCATTGAGTCATCGGCGAGGTTTGTCTCGAGCTGGTTCGCGTTTTCGTGTTGATCGTTTTTCTACCCGTGTTCGCCTGACCCAAACGATAAGCTCTCGTAGGCCTATGTGATTAGCAACACCGTGTATCATTCTCGTACTCGTTTTCGAAAAATTATAGAATTTCAAGAGTTAATTTCACGTGTTCTCCGGGTGCATCTCGGTGCAGTGGATGATCTGTGCCTCTGGACTAGCCTCTGGGTTCTTGATGCTTATCGATCAGCTGGGTCAGCTCTGGTGAGTCGTGCCGATTTTATTAATTCCTAAGGATCTCATTTGCTAGTTCCGCAATAAATTTCGTGTGGCTTTCGTTTGCCCCTTTGCTTCGCACACGTCGTTATGCGTTCTCGTATCCTTAATCAGTCCTCGGCATTCTCGTCAACTAGATTTCGAAGAATTAGGCTATTTATCGGGCAGCACCCCGATTCTCTCTATCACAATCTGCACACTGGGCGACCACGCATTTCCGTAACCATTAGTTCTCTCTCGTGGATGCAGTTGCGTTTGTCAATTTTACGCGACCTCAAAAATTGACTGGTTCCATTTCTGTTTTGTTCCGCTTTTTTTTTTTTTGATGATGTCGCGGAAGTTACCCTCGATTACGAGGGCACATCGGCTTGTCAGTTTCCGGCAAAATAAAAATCCACTAGTACCCAGTTGTGGCTCGCGGATCCATAAACGTAAACTACGCGTGAACGATCGTAAGTGACGTAGAAGATTCAGATCCCGTGATCAGCAAATGTGTTAGTCATTAATGAATTTAATCAATTAAGTAATATTATTCATAGGCTGATAATTACCGTCAGTCGATAGAACAGGAAATGTTTGACAGTTAAAACTATCCTTGACTCAAGAGGTAAATAGGCTGGACATCTTATGGGATCCAGTGACACGCAAGCCAGGGGTGTCATGGACACCTACAAGTGGACTTTACCCATTGAAATACTATATACAGACATATATTCTGTATATCAGAATCGTGTGACACAGAACACACGGGCATGTTCAGTCTGCTAATTTTCAGTAACACTATGCCTAGTTAATGAATTTCCGAAATAATGTAAAATTAGGGGAATAACGATATTACGCGATACGTCCACGTGATATTTTAGAGCGGCAAATTCAATTTCCTTCTTAGATTTTAATACGTAAACGCGCACGTGGCTAGTGAATTTTGCACACGCAGATCGACGTAGTAAAATTGAAGAATCTAATACGCAATATTATAGCTACGGTAACCAGATTAATATTTCAGAACATCATTTTCCACCTTGAATAATTAATAATACGTGCTATCGCTCCTTCCCTGTCGTCTCTACGAGGATAATTTACGTATCGAAATGAAATCTTGTGGCGCGTGAATCATTCTGACACCAAGTTATCTTTTATGGCAAAAAAATCATGAGGAATTTTTAGAAACACGTGTTCACCTAATGGTGATTATATTATTATCGATTTATATTGTTCAGTGTCTTAAACGTTGCTTTTCGTGTCTTACGAAATTCTCATTTTTTAATCGTAGCATAAAAAAGATCCAAATCCTCTTGTTACTGGCTTACGTAGTCGCATTGCTGTGACTTGCTTGATAATAGTTGGCGGGAAAGTTCAAATAGCAGTAGAAAATTTATCCTGCATGCTTGTGATTTTACGAGCGTATCAAAAGTCACACGAAGTAGTTATGTTAGTTACCGGGTTACTAATTAACGGTGGAACTGTCTTACTCCGGGTAATTAAACATATGCGCGTCCTTTATCTTTTGGTGAGACGATGCAAAGATCCTATCTAGAAGGTTTTTAAAGGGGTTAGAGAATATCTGTATATATGCATAGAGATATATCTATATAGCAATAATGAAGAAATATAGGCTTGAAATTTTAATTGAATTGTTTTCATTGTTAGTAAAATTTCTTCCTATACCCATACATTACTGTACTAATGGAAACTATACTATTTTTTGTATATATGTAATCTGCGTTTAAGCCTATTTTGCAAATTTGGGTCGTGAATTCAATACGAATTCAGAGAAAAATTTGTATGGAAAAATTATTTAGCCTCTTATCGTATTAACGATAACGAAATACAATTTTTTTAAGGTTTACCTGTCAGTGGAAATATGTCAGTTTATCCGTCAGTTGTATCTATCAGTGGAAAGCTGATTTGACGTGCTGATATCTTGCAATGATAATAAGTAAAAATTTAACATATTTAGGTATAGTGAGAGCGCTACATCATTTCTAGTTTGAGGTGACTTATTGACGTTTGGATGCGCAAGAAGATGGCCCTTGAAAGTGGAACTTATGTCGCAATCCAACTGTATATTTCGTATATTGAAGTATTTGTGAAAATAATACGAATAACGTGTCCCTAAGTGTTGCATATTATGATGATTCTATGATAACGTCTAATCTAAGATAAAAGTCTGAACTTTTTTCACGTACTAGACAATAACTAAGTCTTTGACTATGCAAAATTTGAACATGCCAAATATTTTCTAAGATAAAAAAACTGTATCCATTTCCACAATATGAATATACCGAGCCTACAAAAATGATTAAATTTAAAATTTGATATCTAAATTTTTCGTACATTAAAACGTTTATCCCACATCCACTCAACCATTTATTCGGATATTAATTAATTAATTAATTAATTAATTAATTAATTAATTAATTCAATGGAAACATCTTTCTCAAGCAATCCGGTATCCTCTAGCCGCTCTCCCATTAGCTTTGCTTATAATGACTTTACTTGTACAACTTTAAACGCGAGAATCATGTAAAACTTCACCAGATACAAAAATACTGCAGATCAGTTACAGAGTGTTTCAAAAGGTACTTTTTTTTTTCGATTTCAAAATATCTGACTTCTTCAAAAAAAATTGAAGGGTCGTTTTGAGGGTAACCGTAAAAGCTATACATATATTCGAAGGAATCGTTCAAGTTCGAAAAATAAATGTTGTCTACCCTTGTCAGTTGAATTGGATTTGTTGGAATATCCGCGCACTTTTCTTGGGTCTGTCTTTATAGGAAAGTATGACTGGAATTCGTGAAACTTAATAACCGGTGAAAATATTGCCAAACTTCCTGCTTCTTTCGTATTTACGGATCATCTTTATTTAAAGTTGTTCAGAGGAGATACGAGGCCCTTATATTTATCAGGGTTTTTAAATCAGCGATATCTACGGCGATCTGTCGATCTACTGCCAATTTTTTTTCCAACATCAAAATTCACGAATTTACTCTCACCAATGCTTTTTCATGCTTTTGCTTGTTCTGACTGATATTTGCACGAAACATTCGGCGATCCTCGTTCTACGTTCGATACCCACGTCGAGCTGCCGTTGATGTACAGATGGTGTTATCATGTTTGCAAAAACTGTCAAAAATGAAATATCCATGATACGCGTGAAAACAAAAGTAATTGTACTTGGGAAAATAATGTAGAAAAAAAAGTAACTGATTTACGTGACATTATTTAATTGCAAAGTTGCGAATATAAAAAAATTTGCGAAGTACATTGGACATTCGTCAGGAATCGTCGTAAACTCACATTTTAAAATTATAATGAAAGTCACGTACTTTTGTGTGTTCAAAGATTTTTCACGTTACGCATTTAGCAATTTATTTTGAGGACCCATAGATATTTAACATAAATTTGAAAGTAAAATTCAAAAATATTATTAATAAACCTCAGTAGAAGAGAAATGAGTAGTTGCAGGAAAAAAAAAGGATACAATTAATTTTTTACTCACGTAGTCCTGCCGATTAATTTTTTTTATCGAATTCTACTCGATTTAATCTAATTGATAACATTGATAATTCCCAGGAATAATTTCAAGGACGATAATTTTGCCATACTAAAAATTACAAGTTTACAAAAAATAAGATTAATCCCTGCCTCGGATAATTACTCTAGAGAAATTTTAAAGTTTGTTTGAAGTTTCTTCTCGTGATTATATTCATCTAATTCAGAAGTTAATTGGTTCGTTAACTCCTGACTGTATTGTACAATTTGGTAATTAGTACAGTCGACAAATGCCATTAGTAAGAATTCTCATTTAGCATACAATAGTAATCAGTACTTATTACTCTATCGTTAAAACTTGTACATATTATAATTAAAATTTTGTCTAATAGTCTCCCTCGATCGTCCCTAATTACTTTTATACAGACAATAATAAACTTACTAGGGTAATCATGAACTTTTTCTTTTTCTAATTGAAATTCAATTTCGCCCTGCGTAAAATAACAATTTTTAATGTACTATTACTTTTCGGAGAGCATGAGAATCATAGTTACGGGGTAATAAGTTGAATATAATTTTCGTATTGTTATCGACTGATAACCAGCAAGTGAAATGTAGAGCGTTATCATTACGAACGTGAAAGATATAGACGTGACAAACAAGTGTAGTTTTGAAATTTTTAAATAATTTGAAAATTGACAAAAATATTTTATTTAACTTTTACATTTATTGCATATCAATCAACGTGCAAATATGTGCGTATTTCCAGCGAAAGTTTACCCTGAATAATTTAATCTCTATATAATAAGTATAATAACCTACTGTTAATGTAAGTACTTAATTAAAATATGTGACACAGGGTCACGTTTAATTACGTACATAAGGCCCCTGCTGAATCAAACCGGGCAGGCCCAAATACTGAACAGGGCCTCACCAGAATGTTTAGTCAGCACTTAAACTTCGCAAATAGCTGTATTTCTGTATAGGATTATTATAAACAATAAAATATATTACAATATATTTTTTACGTTGGAAATTATATTTCAACTTTTGGGAATACAAATGAATTTTTTTTCTAAAATTAAACCAAAAATTTTCAACCAAACACAATGATATACGTATAATCAAATTCTTAATCATCGAGCATAAAATTGATGTTGATGTATTGAAATTTTTTCAATTTTTTTTTTTAGAACGTTTTCATCATAAAAATATATTCATGATTAGAATTCTTAATCCAATTAATATTCGTAAATTGGGCCAGTGGCTCAATGTGTAAAGCCGTCACGATCTCTCAGTTCTAGCATCCCGACGACTGAAGGATTGAGTCCCGCTCACAGCAGTATTATTGTATATGTATATATGTATCCAACAAGCGTAATTAACAGATGCGATAATTTTGTCATATTTATTTTAATAAAAATATATATTTGAATTATTTTTATGAATACTAATAATATACTAGATTTTATATAATTCATAACATTTTAAGGAAATTGTTAGAGTTTTCATACTGGCGCGCCCTTTTTGTTAGGAATTCGCGGATCGCTCTAGTTCTTTTGTGTGTAGTAGGTTGGCAACTATAGATTCGAACGGAACGTATTTTTTTAGACGCGACACGAAGTTGTAAGACAATGATGTTTCTCTTTGTAATATCTTGAATTAAAGAAAATATCCGAAAAAGAACATCATCAGAAATTCATATTGGGCCCTGGCTAGATTGCCCTGTTAGGCCCAACCCAGCCCAAGCGTTACACTGCATATCTGGGCCTTATCTGGGCTGCCTAAGTTAAGTCTGGCTAGACGATAGTATATATATATATATATATACTGTCTAGCGCCTTGCGTCCATCCAATCATAATTTTTACAAGGGATGCTGAGTTTAACGCGGTTTACTATATTTATATATATGCGAATGAAATTCCGAAGGCAAAAAATCTGAATATTATTTCAAAGCGCAATTAAATTTACTGTAAAAAAGTCGCAAAAAAATTTACAACGACCTTTAAAATAATTTCGTAGCTCGATAATTCCTTTCGCACGGACTGATAATAATTCGCACATTCGCGAATATCGAATACGTTCGTTAAACGAATTTTCTGAACCAGTCACTTAAGACAATTTTTGCTAATTCTTTGTCACGCTTGTATACGATTTTTCGTACAAGATTTTGCAATCTTATGCGATATTCAGATTATTATTATTATTATTCCCTCTCGCAAAGTATAATTAATTGAAAGACATTATTGATGTCTATAAAAATATATAATTATTAAATGACCATGACAATAAGACACAATATTATTTTTACTATTAATTTGAGTTCCATTAAATTCACACAAATTTACAGTAGTCACTTTTAATTCTAATTTTTTTTTTGCAAAATCGCTAAAAAAAATACATACCTATTATCTATCAAAAATCAGTACAAGCTGTCAAATAATACGGAGCGATAATATATACGCGATACATTAATAATTCAAATAAACGATCACACCGTTCCGTTTCACTGTCAAACTGATACTGCGAATGAAAATGATAACTTCGCCAATTTACTCGCGAATCTCATCAATGATCTCATGGTATATTCATGAAACAACATTGCCGAAAGTTTATTTTAATTAGAACAACGAACTCGTGTAATCACGTCGTGTACCTGCAATTGCAATATAATTCGCGACAAATTCAATATTGAAATCACGGTTGGCCTAATAGCCTGTAATTATTTAGGCCGCGTACATTTTGCCGTCGATAATAAGAAGTGGCGCGTGTCCCGAGCGTACGATTTCACCGAACCTGAATTAGGAAAATTAAAATGCGAGAACACGAACAAAGTTTTGCGCAGCAAATTCCTTTTAGCGCTTTCAAGTAACGAGGACTTTACCTGAAAACCCCCATAGCACCTGGCCTAAGCACGCCATACGTTGCTCTCATTTTGTCGTCTAAGAAGAAGCAATCAAGATTATACAGTGATTAAAGAAAAAATTCATACATTTAAATACACAGTGTAATCATTAAAAAGATTGCAATTATCAATCGCAAATTTCTTTTAAGGTTTTCAGGTAAGGAGGATTTTATCTGAAAACCCCCATAGAACCTAGCATAAACGCGTGTATGTTGTTACCCATTTGTCGTCAAAAAAAGTTTATGCATTTAAATACACAGTTTAATCATTTGAAAGATTGCAATTATCAATCGCAAATTCCTTTTAAGGTTTTCAGGTAAGGAGGATTTTATCTGAAAACCCCCATAGAACCTAGCATAAACGCGTGTATGTTGCTACCCATTTGTCGTCAAAAAAAGTTTATGCATTTAAATGCACAGTGCAATCGCTGAAAAATTGCAATTATCTATTGCAAATTCCTTTTGACGTTTTCAAGTAACGAGGAATTTACCTGATAACCCCCATAGAACTTAGCCTAAGCACGTGTACGATTACTCAGCATTTATCGTGCGAGTCGAAACAATCCAAATTCGAAAAAATCGATACACAATGTAATCATAAAAAAAATGTACTTGTAAATAATACAACTGATGAACGTGACTAAAAATAAATAAAAAAAATTCTATCATTGCCTTATTGTGATTAAAGAGCTCGAAATAAAAAAAAAAAGTCAATGATTGTATATCGTGTTGCTTTGCTCATCCAACGAAGACCATGGATTAGAGGTTTCCCCGTGACAGCTCAATGGTTCGTTACTTTTTATTGAAGTGTCTTATCTCTAGATAAAATAATAGATTGCTCCAGATACGTAATATCAGGGATGAGTTTCTGAAAATTTTTCATGCAGATCAGACCCCGAAGACACGAACACTAATGAATACGTATAGAATACGAATACGTAGAAGAGTTAACGAAATATTTTATCCCTCGTTATTTGTCTGCAGAAGTTACGTCGACCGTGGTATATTTTAGAAACAAGTCAGTCTTTTCCGTTGGAATTTACGCCGATTGCATAATTTTAACGAGCGTCTCTCGGCAAAATTCAAATGAAATAATGGGACATTCGTTAGAGTCAATCAAATGTTAACAGCGAGAAATAAAAAAAAAAAATTCGTACGTAATTTCTACGATCACGTATGTGTTAATTAACTCTGCTTTGATGTGGCATAAGCGTATGATAACTACGTCACGTTTGATTATCCGCGAAAGTTTAACGCGAAATTGGAAAAAGCTTTCATGTCGTCTTTGCGAAGTTTGGATATACCACTTAAGTGTATACCAGAAAGATCCCTCAGTTATATTGTAAAGTATTACGTAATTTTCGAAAATTTTACGTGTATCTCCGGTAAATGCAAAAAGGAAAGTTCAGTGAATTAATTTCAAAATAAATTAACCTCTGACCGAATTATGGGTGTCGCGTCAGCAACACGACACACGCCTGTGTCGTTGCTGAAATTTTATCAGTGTAATTACAGGAACGTCGTTACAATCAATTAATTCAGATTGCCGAGTCGCGCTGCGATCTGAATTACACAATTAAAACGAATTAAATAATTATTTTAAAAAAACAAGCACCCGAAAAAAAACATTTTTATATAAATTTCTCCTTTTTTTTTTTTTTATTCTGACTTACGGCCTTTTTTTTATTCATCTCCGGATCATTTTTATCTATCTTCGATACTGGACGATATCTTTCGAATAAAATTTTCCAAAATTTTTCCACACACGAAGAAACCCTCTGTTGCACATATTCCTGTTTTTGAACCTGATTCTCCCTACGTCGAGATTGTCACGAAATTTTGGGACACCCTGTATATTAGATTACGGGTCAAGTTAACGTCTTACGCCAACCAATCGAATCGAGTCACAAACGTCACGTTCGCTGCAGAAAGTTTGCACGTCTAATACAGTTTGAAATTGTTTGACAGTCAATTCAAATGCCAAGATCGTACAATTCACATGCGATCAATTCCATACGACCAATTCAATAGATATTGTCCCTATAGTCAACCTTTGTTACTTGCTCGAAATAGCTTAATTAATTGATTCAGTCGATTAATCAAATATCTTGATTCGCTTCTAATTACTCCATCGAGTCCAGTTAAGTTTTTCCCAAGAGGACAAAATCTATGCGTACAAATTTTTTGCAATTTTTCCTGTACCATTCGATACCCCCCCCCCCCCCCTTGAAAATAGTACATATTAAGAATTAAATTACGCCTGAAAATGTTATCGGTATTTTCGTACGAGTTTAAAAAAAAACATAGTAATTCCAATAACGGGTGTAAATTTTTTACTTGTTCTCCTGATAAGAGCTTTTTGTTAGTAACGTATACGCGTTCTCGATCAAAAATAAGCTTTGCCTTGATGAACTATTACTCACGAGATATACTGATTTTCTGGTTAACTGTCGAGGCTCGATATCCTTGTCACGTGGAATTGACATCGATTGTCCTACTTCATCATTTGCGCGACACTCCATACCCTATTGATTGCCGAATTCTTGGAAGTTTGGATAGATGAGGGAAAAAGTAAATATCATCAGCATTGTTGATTGTTCGTTTCAATTACGGCGATTCGTTAGGTCGATTTAATACGATTTTTTTTTTCTAAGTAGAAAACGTTATCAGGTTTACCTTATGTCAGACTGGGACTGGATATGAAAATATCACTAGGTCTTTTACTTCGAGATACTTGGAATCAAAGATGGTCGACTTGCCCACCGAACTATTTTCTATTAGCATCGTAGAAAAGATATTAAAAAAAAAAGAATATACCACAGTATTTTTTCTTTTGGAAATCTCTAGGTACGCTTGAATTTTTTTTTTTTGGGCAAATTTGCTATTTATTCAAAGTTTAATATCTACGTCATCAGACACTGGATAGCTGCCGCGGGCTAATTCTGATGACCAGTGTTTCCCAAATTTCATAATTGAACCATCAGAGCTATAGTAAAGGTTCGAATCGATTGCATTGAAATTTTTTTTTTTATTAGAAAAATGCCATTGTGAGGAAATTTTTATTTCGGTTTCAATGTAGATGCGAGTGGATGATGATTATCTCCTTCTGGTCCAGACTTCAGTTTAATGAAGCTAGCAAAGGTCTTTTCTTTTGAATTTGTTTCTATGATTTCTTTTATATATGTTTCTTTGAATATATTTTCTCTCTCTCTCTCTCTCTCTCTCTCTCTTTCCCAATGTTACACAAATTTTCATAGCAAATTCACCTGCCCGCCTTAATATTTTATGTCGTCGACGCACTTTCATGATGGCGTGAAAATACGAGACCAGAAGGGCTTTATCGTCAGGGTCTTATTAGATATCCAGGACGTGTTCACATGTATGGTGATCGTTACATATCTCCAAGTAAGCCGCACGTGGCCCTGCGCACAATATTCCTTACAATATATGCATATGCGTAATTTTGAACTGAACTTTATTTTATTATTCTATTTTGGTATTCCGTAACTTTATCAAATCCGGCCTGCGATTTTTTAAAGATTGCATTGTTCGCGAACTGTCAAAAAAAAATGCATTGAACTCGTGGACCGACTAAATGCAAATCAAAGTCGTATTCGATCAGATTCCCTTGCTGACGCTTGAAAGGACAATATGGAAAAATTTCCAGTGTCCCTTTTGATAGGTGAAATTGAATTTCTACTCAAAGTCCTGAACTTTGACCAGGAGCAAGTAGCATTTATTAGACTTTATAACTATAAAAATATATCTGGTACGTGCAGTCAACGTCGTATCGATATATCTGTGTATGGATCTAATTGTAAATAAAATATTGATAGATTTATAAGTATGAAAAAAAAACATTAAATTGATTCTGATTGT
The DNA here is from genome assembly GCA_031762395.1 of Calameuta pygmaea. Lineage (NCBI taxonomy): Eukaryota > Metazoa > Arthropoda > Insecta > Hymenoptera > Cephidae > Calameuta > Calameuta pygmaea. The sequence continues at coordinate 71,692 of JASANN010000597.1, forward strand.
AGCACTGGCAATTATTAATGGTCAATTATTTTGGAATAATAGCACCGTTCGTCTCAGGACAATTTGTCAAGTAATTAATGTACAAATCTCAAAAGACAAAATACGAAAATCAATCACCCGTCGTAGAATCGATCGTTATCAAAATTCCATTTACGCAGGACAATTTAAATATTGTAATTCACGAACTATTGTATTCTTGTTTTCTGTTCTTTTTGTTTTTTAACGTTTCGTTAGCGTTTCAAAAAATGTTTACCTCTTCTCTGACTTTTTAATTTACTGCTCTGTACAGTAGAATAATCTTATCAAGCGATTCGTGCGCCATCTACTACTATGCAATTCTTTTCCTGACTGTACCGTATAGTTGCACAATTTTTATTCTATTTTTTTTTTTGATTACTTTACGTCGCGCACAAGTTCGCAGGAAACTTTATTAAAGCCGCGAGAAATTTTCATGTAAACGCGACACTCACTCCTGGTAACTTTTTGTGTTGAATTCGCGACTCTGACCGCGCAGCTGATTATTACAGCGGGCGATTCGCATGCGTGGCTGTGCAATGGCAGACGCCGGGCGTCGCGTAGCCGTCGTCAAGGTTTCGTATCGCTGCCGTCACGGAAGTGCACGACGAGTGGACGGCGAAGACAGTGAAAAAAGAAATAGCCGAAAAAGCCACGATGCACGTATATTCTCGAGCGGCCTCTCGCATCTCGACGGTTTGGCGGCTTCGAGGCAACTGGGACCACGACGCCGACGACGCCTCGACACTTCGACGCCTCGGAATACTTCGCGGCACGAAGCGCAGACGCTCAAAATAATCATTCCGACTTCCGTTTCAGAGGTTTCTTAATTCTTTATTGTTTGTAAATTAAGTTCCGGACTCCTCGTGACGTTTCTTGAACTTCTTAAAGATTTACGTTTTTCTCATTAAGCTCCCGTATAATTGGTATCGGCAGATTTCAATGTCCATTCATACGTCTTTAGGCAGAAGATTCATCTCCTGGATATATAACTTATGAAAGAACTTATTCAATGGACTCGTTCAAATGGACCACTTCCGAGTCTGCCGTCTGTCCTCGGTACCATATTTTTTCATTTCCGGGTATAATTTCTGAAATCATTCGAACAGATCGATCCGTTTGGATTTTTAATTGAATTTCGATATGATCGAACTGATTTTCGAGATCTCTCAGCCGACAAGATTTATCGATCTAAAATCAATTTTTGAAATTTACATTTACCTACTCTGACTCATTTGACGACCTCAGTCCTTTCCTATCCGATATCTTGTCACGATATCGATTTCCTACGCTGCATTATGCTGATCTTGCACCTTATCATTAGCGACCAATCGGTTCTCCATAAGGTCAAGAGAGAGCAAAAATTTCTTATCGGACACAAAGAAATGAAAACATCGTGAATTTACTATTTCTTTCCGACAAACATGATTTATTAATTCTTTCTTTTACGTAAAAATTTTGCGAGTATGAAAAAAAAAATTTTTTTTTAAACAGCTCGTTACTTTCACTCTCCTTAGGTCAGGGGTCAACTGGTGGCAAGAGCGACATAAACAGAAACAAATTACAATGGCAATTTACTTGAAGAGCAAAGGGCAACTTCGCGAATGTCCACCCTCAAGCTGTGGTCTCTTTCGCGAACCTCGGGGATTGCTTCGTACTTGCGAAATTATAATGACTTTTACGTAAATGAGAAAAAACAATTTTACACAGTATCTATAATTAACTAAAAAGTCCTTTCCCATGATTACCTGTTATATATCGTCGTTCGATCGATCGATGTTTAATTACGTATTTGCAGCGTTTCAATTGAATGAAAATCAATGACAGTTCAGAAATTTACCGAAGTCCGTAAGACCTTTGCACAAGTGACGACAATATTAAATTACCAAATCCATTAGCTGACCGTGTCTCGTTTACCCATTCAAAGTGGGAAGATGAAGTCAGGCAAAAAAAAAAAGAAAAAGAACCAGATCTTAGGATAAAATGTTAAGGACCCTCTGACCCCAGCTAGTCAGAAGCTTTCACGGTTGGCATCTAGGAAATTTAATAATAATTTTACTTAATACTCCTGGCTGAAGTGACACGTATACAAAAGTTCAAACGTTACCGTTAATGAGCTTAACGAAGGTTCATCGATTTTTTTCTAGTACCAATGTAATGCGAACGTAAGTTGGAATTAATGAAGAAACGTTTTACTCGATGAAAACTAAAACAGTGTCTTTTTTGCTTCGTCTGCTTTGCAATACGAAACTTCCTTAAGCTCTTCGAGATTACAACCCCGCGGCTTCAGTTAGTCACTTTTATCATCCGATAATTAAATTAAGCTTTATTATCTCTTTCGGCCAAGATTATCAACTGCTGCTGTGCACTTGGGTTAATTTTAAATCGAGACAATGAAAGTTGTTCGCATTTTTCGAGGATGTTAAAAGTAAAATTTCTTTTTCTTTTTTGCCCGAAATTTCGGCTGATCGATTATTATTGCTTCGGGACATTACGCGATTATTCGCGACGTGCGATACACTGAGATTGCGTGAAACGAAGAGCTCTAATCTGGATTATGAAGAAGCTACTATTTTTTGAAAAGTCAAAATTTTTTTGGATATTACTACTTGCGACTGCCTGTGGCCGATAACCGTTATTATTTTCCAAAATTTTTTTATTTGCATAATATTTCTCTCCATGGCAGCCATTATAACCAAATAGATAATTAATTCGCAATATCGAAATTTTCTTTTAATATAACACGTAACCCAAAAAGGCCTGATTAATTAAACACAGTCGTCAGACCTCGTTATACACGTGAACTTACGATATATTACATAACGTTATCGCTTGACGTATAATAAACTAAAGGTAAATTTATAAATAAGAATATTTCGAAAAAATTTCCAATTAAAAAAAAACGTAACTTTTCAAAAATCTTAATTTTTCTTTTATTTAAAAATTAATCAACTCGTTAAGGATACTACCTTAAAATATGGTATACGATATAATCCGTCAAGAAAAATATATAGATAATAAAATATATTCTTAATTATCATCCGTGTATTATTAAACGAACAATCAATACATATTTGCTGCATTGATAGATAATATTGGGTTGGTGTGAAATTCTTGCGATACCTTTATGTTTACACCACACAGTCGTTTTATCGAATCTGATCAAAAACATTCTAGAAGCAAAAATATGAAAAACTTCTTTTTCGGGTATAAAAGATAAATATATAAAGTGCAATAAAATATAATCATTTTTCAAAGAAAGCCTTTCACTTTCTCAAAACTTTCTAACCAACCCAATAACATATATATGACTTATTAGGAATGATCTCGCCTTACGACAGGAACAATGTTATATCATAGTTATTTATTAAAACTTTTAATCACATTAAACGAAAAATTCTCACATACATTTACAAAGTTATGATTGAGAATTTTCTTTTTCGTTTACCCGTTGCTAGTCGCTTTTATCAATGTCGTCAGATCACGAAAACCCAGGTAGATCAAGACCAGAGGCTATTACCTGGCATTGACCTTAACTTACATAAGGGTACATGGAGATAAGACGAACTCGATTAAGGATATAATGCCGTAAAAATAAATGGAAAAAAATATCATGACTTTAGCACCCAAATAAAAAAAAAGTTACATTAATCATTTACGCTCAGTATAATATTTTAGCCATCCGTTGATTTAATACTGATTGAATCGTAGACGAAAATAATTAATAAGGCATTTACGACATCACCAATCGAATTCCTAGTGATTAATTGGATTCGTATCATAACTCATAACCTACTGAAATAGAACGTATTTTCTCGCTGTAATATTTGTCAGAATTGTGCTTACGTTTGCAGACCTTTGTATATTAATATTTTTATGTAAATGCGGTAAATATTTTAATGACATTGTTTTCGCGTGTCATTATTATTCGCAATTAAAGGGTGTTTGATCATTCTTTGAAAACCACTAGAAACAATACTTTTCGCCCTACCTAAACGACATTTTCAAAATCTAAATTTGAAAATCGATATATGTCTAAGACGGGGGAATTTAGGTGAAAATACAATTTTTTTAACGCATTTGAAACATCAGATTCCTGTGCAAATTTGAATTTAATGCTTTCAAGGTCATTTCACAAGTGGACATTGGATATGGATTTCAAATTAAAAAAAAGAGTTTGAGTTTGTTTTCTATAACTTTATTGAGACAAAAGCGGAGAAGTCGGTTTGCTAATAATTGCTGTGATATTGTAGAATTTTTAATTTGCATAATAACAAATGCAATATGTGTACGAGATATTATTGTCCAGTATAATATACTTTTTAAATAGTTTGAATTCCTATTTTCAGTGTGATTTCTCAGACACGTTTAGAATAGATTTTACGAATCTATGTTTTCCCGTATTTAAAAAGGATAGTCGGTGCCATAAAGATAAGCACTATTTAATTCAATACAATATAAAATCAAAAAAGCAAATTAAGTTTACACCTAGCACTGAAATTTGCTCCCGCACAAGGAGCGATATAGGAAGTTGTCAATGCGCCGACTTGGCTTGCCTAAAAAAATCCTGGGGGGTCTTAGGATCGCTGATTGCGAATCCGTGATAAACACTCCATACTTTTTGGAATTACAAAAATCACAAAAAAATAGTTAAAAATTACAAAAATAAAGTGAAACTAGACCTCGTCACATCCTCGTCTTTATATCTGGGTGGTGCCAAGAATTAGTGAATTTTCGAATGATCAACTTTCAATTTTACATCGGTAATCAGTGACCCTGAAAATGAGCCAAATTAATATTTTCACCAATATTATCGCGATTTGAATTTCGAAAATGTGATTATTAGAAAAATAATAGATTTTGAAAATCCGATTATTAGAAAAATATGTGGTTCAAAGGGTCAAGATAAACTTCTCAGTGACCGGACACCACCTAACCCTATGATCCTGCAGTCCTGGCGTCCATAAGGAACCATATTTCCATCTCTCTTGCACCCACCCACCTTGTCCACCCATTGTGATATTTATACCCAAATGATTAGAAGCTATGATAACATTGCTGATTTCTATAGTCTCAATATATTTTTTATATAAAAAATTAATCTCTAGCATCGAATTGATCCAATTACAAAATAACATTCCCCAATGACTAATCATCCCCGAACATTTTCCATAAATGTCAGTCGTCCCGATAAGGACGAAAGGGTTAAATTAAAAAAATCATTCAGCACAGTAAATGACGTCCAGCATCCTGATAAGCGACAGTGCAAAAAATGGTTCGTAAGTTTCCTAAGGAGGGATTTTTGAAAAATAAAAAAAATTGAATACCAAACAAAAAATGAAAAAAAAAAAAAGACCTAGGGTGGGAATTCAAAATGGACAGAAATCGTATATAACCAAGTCCCTGGTATTTAGTTCAAAGAATTCTCTTGCCAAGAGCTCACATTGACAAATACTAAAATTACTAGCAGCCCACAACACTCTGTAATCTTATTCCTAAATACCTGAACACTATTGACAAACTCTGCTAACGATGTTTCGAGTTGACTCGACGTAATCAGCCGATATAAGCTATTTCGATAAATCAAATTCGACTCGTGCGGGAAGTCGCAAACAGTCGCAGGGTCGAACAGCAGCGATACTGAAGACAGTAATTGTGACTTGGGTTAGGCTCGAAATTTTGGGACAAACAGATCACGGCAATTTTGATTTTCCGATACGGGAGTGGGTAGTAAAAAAGTGGTGGATGATAGACCGAGCCCGAAAATCCAACCGGGACGATAACTGTTATCAGTGTCAGAGAGACGATGCATCCGAGAAAATTTATTTACGCCCATTCCACGGTGTCCTGGCGGAAGTGACGTCATTGTCGGTAGTGCCTGATGAACTCATTCCTTTTCCTTTGATATTCGTAAAATTGTCAATGGAGCAAAGTTGCATTCGATATATACGAAATCAAAGGGAATTTCGATTTTTTTTTTTTTTATTTAACCAAACCACAACCATCTTTCCTGGTACATCACAGGATGTTTCAGACGCGGAATCTGATGCCGACGAAGATTTCTCGTGGGAAAACTGATCAGGATCACTCGATTGATCTTCTGAACCGTTTCGGGAGAAAGTGACAATGGGGTTCGAGAAAAGGAAGACGATTTGAAGACATGGGGAAAAAATGGATAATCCAATTTATATATTGTGTCGTTCCTTTTCTATACCACTCCCTCCCCTCCCCCCCCCCCCCAATCCTCAATCCTTTTTTCTTTCCAATCATTCATTATCGATTTTGGATACGTCCAGAGACCCACATAAGAGTGCATAGGGCACTGTGAATGTGGATAACTGTATCTGAAAGAATTCCTGAAATTTTAAAATTCCTCAAAATTCTTATCGACCTCCTGACAGGGACGTCGATAGAGGAAACTGAAAAAAGGACCTTTGATTTTCTAATATTAGATAATTTACCTGAAATTAGTCATCGCGTCAATCGCGAGGAAATAATATTGGAGATTATTACCTTTAATATTCCAAGAATCCAAAAACCAGTCATGTGACTGGAATCAAATCAAACAGGTGCCCAAGCGGTATTAAACGGCGCGCGTTAAACACAATAGAAACACCAGTAAGCCGCTACTTGAGGAAACTACTAATTAGATACCCGGAGCTGTGATGGGCTTAGAATGCATTACGGTAGGTTAGGATAGACTAGAATTCCAATGCTGTGATGACCCAAGGTTTTTTTTTTTTTTTTGAAAAGCATCGGCTCGCTATTGTGAACGACGTCTTATAAGTACATATTGAAATCTTTTTATTTTCACAGGAAATTTTTCTCCAGCTCGTATCAGCTACGCGATTTCGAGCCAATGTCGATTTTTTCAAAATTTTAGTAAAGTTAATAGGCGAAGCGAAAGAAATGATAATGAGATTTTCTTTACAAAGTAACGTTTATCTAGCCTCGTACGGCAAAAATTTTTGAGTCAGATAAGGCAAGACGCAAAATAGTTCAGATATATTGGATGACGCGATATATATATTTATTTGTTCTATATAAGTTCCCGTGGGTTTTTTTATGTCGCCCAATTTTCGTATCCACATGCACATCCTCTTTTAAAAAAAAAAATGTGATAAAAAAACGGGATGAAACATACTTCAGAATAATTTTATCTAAAAACAATAAAATATGCATCATCGTATATTGTATTAACATGGGGTATCCCTATTAAAAATATAAATAAAATATTAGCGAGCGATTTATATTCTATATAAATAATTAAACGTTTTCCTCATTCAAATCACTTTCGGTTAGATTAAAACTCGAGCGCTGCCGTCGCGACGCCATTAACGCCCACTAAATAACAAATCCTCTTAAAATGTTATTCCCTTGCACACCGGCCTACTCGGATTACGAAATCGGGATTTGAAATTGGATTTTTGTGCAAAATATTTGAAATCCATTGAAAAAAAAAGAAAATAAAGAACAATTCAACGAAGATTTTCGGTCGATTCGTTTCAATACAGCGTCAATCCTTATATCGCAGTGACGTGATCAAAAAAAAAAAATTCGTAAATTTTCCGATAATCAATAATTACCAACATAATGAATACAGGATTAATTCCATATAAAATTCACCGTAACTCCAACGAAAATTTACACGAAGAATTTTTCACGCTTCAAGCGCCTACCTAATCGGAAGGTAAAAAGAAATGCAGACATATATACGCAGACAGTCCTGTTTCTAAAAATTTCTTATTGATCTAATTAAAATCGTCCTAATGATCGACCGACAAAGGAAAGTGATAAGACGTACAAGATTGACAACGAAAATAATAAAAATAATAAAAATAATTCGTCTTACGCGCAAATAAATTTACAAAGCATCCGAAAGTCTTTCTGAAAAATCTGTCAGGAGCATCCGCCCAGATGATTACAAGAAGAGGGGGAGTACCAAGCCCACCCTACTCAACCAAATCAAACGCAATCGAACATACGGAGAGGCTCAAATGAAACCGTCAAGCCAGTTTGTCGTTGCGTTAAACCGTAATTTGGGGTTCGTAAATGGGGCCAGTCCCAACGTCCAAAGGTTGAGCTTTAATGAGCTTTAATGTCGACATTCGAATAACAAGGCTCTAAGATGACGGCACTGTGAAGCGTAAGTAAGAGGAAGCTGAAGGGTGGGACGATGAGATGGTACTGGAGGGTTGGAGGGTTGGAGGGATGCTGGGGCTTACGGTAAGTGGCTCTATCTTGGTATCACCTCCTGCCGCTGTTACTTCTAATTAGAGCGAGGCGCTTAGTCTTTAACAAACAGCGAAAACCGATCGATCGAATGTGTCGAATTACGACGAACCGAGTATCGACTTTGTCAATGAGGAATAATGAATCGAACAATTCTATTCGCTACGTCCAATTCAATTTTCATTCATGAGATTTTTCATTTTTCGAACACGCGATCTTCGTGCGTCAGAATCAAAGAGAGCGAAGAAACGTTATTTTCATTCTCTCTTCATTTTTCAATTATCTTTCAGTGCTTTGGCCGTGGACCGTTACTGCCTAAAGAAAAGTACGAAAAGGACAATTGGACTATAGGGAAGAATACGGAATAATTGAACAAATCAAAGATTGATATAAGCATGAGAGGAAATTTAAAAGTTAACAACCTGTAGGCAAATTTTCAATTACCAATAGGATTTTTTTTTGTCCAGTCGTAAATCAATGAAGAACCGTTTATTAAAAAAATATATAATATCAAAAATGAACATTGACGATAGAAATTTTTCTATGGAAATTTTCGAAAACATAATTGATTTTTTTCAAGGTTATCATTCCGTGTGATAATCTCAGAATTTAATGACAAACTTAACAAAGGACTTTAAGTAGCGAAACTGTATAACGAATCTGTAACAAGGAAAAATTTATCACGTAATAATTATGTTAATGCAATGAGCATGCTGTACGTTTAATTAATTCTAATTAACAATTTAATTACAGTTTCATTCGTGTATGGGAAATCACGTATCTAGAACCGAATCATATGTTAGTAAATTAATAAACCAATCAAACGTGTATTACCATTTCACATAATTGGTTTGTCGTTTGACTTTGTGCAAACCAATATTTCAGCGAGTATCTATGGGGAGGAAGCATACATATACCCAGTGTCGAATATTTAACGTCGGTTTGAACCTATTTATTCTACACGAGGACATCGATGCTGCTAAGATTCTAGAATAGGTAAGCTCGAGTGTGTTAAGATCAATTTTTGAGTCCTAAATTGCGAGGTATGTCCAAAAATTAGGATTTTAGGTTGAAAACGATGTCAAGAAATTTCATTGTTAACCTCAAAATCTTATTTTCGAGACAGAAATATTAGATCCATTTCGAGCTTGAAGACCGTAATTAATGATTTCAGTAAGATCTCCGTTAAGATTCCACCGTTCAGGCCTAAATCTGTGTTTACGTGATCTCGTTAAACCCAGTCTTGACGTAAAAATTATGAATTCAGTCAGCAAACCAAAAGAACAAAGGAATCGAGGTTAAATAGGCTGACACCGGTGCCAGGTTTTCGAGCTGGGACCTTACCCATGCCATATATATATATATCGGTTGCCGCAGGTTCCAGACTTCACGTTCGCTCTGTGTATCGAATGTAGAGCGAGTGTACATACATTATATAGGGTGGTCAATATAGTGACTTTCCTATTTAAAAATTCTATAGTCCACCATATAGTGTCCACCGGTACCGGCCAATTGCAGTTTTGGAATATTTGTAAGAGATAGCGCTGTGACGCCTACTGTGCCTTTAATCTTACGCTCGTATTTTTTTTGCTATAGGTATCGGGTTAAGAAAAAATACGTTACAAATTATAGGTATATATTTTGCGCCAGGTGTCGCCACCTGCTCGCTGTCAGTACGAGGATTTGGTCTTGCGCTTGGTTAACCTATAATACACAAGTAAAGTTAATGAGTGATTGCTGGAATTTAGAAGACGTGTTCGAAAATAATCAAGCCTAGTATGTATTGATTATTTATATTGCTGTTAAAAAATATATATTATTTATACTTATTATAGGTTTTGTACATATAGCTTGTGGAATTTTTGTTTTATTTTGAATCATCCTTAGGGTGACGGTACTGGCGGACTCTCCCCTATATAAAAGAGTTATAGCACATAGAAAAATGAGAAATTAGAAAATACAAATTTAAAAATTTCGACAATTTTTAGACTTATACAATTTTCAAACAGGACAGATTACTTCGTGACCACCTTGTAGATTTTCATAAAGGTCCATTGAGCTGCATTCATGCGCACCTCAGATATAATACAAATGAATGATTTATCTCTGTAATAATTCAAATGCATATAAATTTCCACCTGATTAGGGATTTCCTTTGGAATTATCAAATAATCGGAAAGCGATCATTAAGTAAACTTAAGGTGATAATGATAATTCTCGCAAGCGAGGTTTAATGACGAGACAAAACTGTTCCACGGCGAATACTTTACAGCAAATTAAGTACGATGTCAATAACGAACGTGAACTGTCATATACGTTTCTAAGCTTCAAAATTTCTAAGTCTAACGTAGCATCAGACTATCCGCGTTCATAAAGTCACTCGATCCGGACCATAACGAGACTTCGATGTAATAACTAATGATAATCAATGTAAAGACTTGACTCAATTGAGATAAGATTGTTATCACTTTTATCAATAAATACAAAAGAAAAGTCGAATGTATAGAAAGTAGAGCTTTAGTCAATATCGTTTTACTATTCCGTGCCCGTATCACCCCAATACGTATTCCGAAAGTCAACGAAGATCTCTAATTAGCCGTTATCGACACTTTATCAAAAACCCTCGTCAGGTAAAGAACTGCCAAAAAAAAAATATACGAGAGTTGAAAATACCTAGAAAATAAATTTCAGTTGGCAGAATGTCGATAAGAGAACCTATTACAGTCACTTCATATTTCTACGTATCGACGTACCTAAGTATATCCACTGATTAAACCAGTACAATTGTACTAACTCTAGGCAAAATCACTAATGAATTTCCAATTGTAAACTGCGGAAGGCAAATCCGTGCTATTCCGGAGAAGAGAACGACCAAGATCGATGATTAAATTTTCTTCTTTATTCCATCAAATAAATTTGACTCTTTCCTTCATTTGCGAAGTTTAGAATATTAGATAACGATGGAATGTAAATCGAGTTTATCTGTACCATCAATTCTGATGATATAAAAAAAAATAATCTTTGTAAAGATCGCATCAAAAAATACGTCGGGCCCTCTAAAGCCGCGTTTACACGTGCAATAGAATTCCCTAAAATCGTCCTGTAACGTAACCGTGTAATCCTAACTCTTGGAGTACTCCTGAAATGCGTTCAGAAACTTCTCTAGAGTCGACTATAGTATCGCTATATCCTCTTCAAGCTAACGGTAATAAAAAGAGACGCAACATGCCCGAATTACCCTAGGTAAGATTTCTGAACCTAATCCTGGAGTTAAGTTACGCGACTGTCTTAAGGGGTCCTGTTGCAAGTATAAACGCGGCTTAAGGCTTGATCCTCTACAAACATTATACTTTAAGTTGAGTTACAAGGTGATTCTGAATATAGTTTTTTTTTACCTATCGGAGGGGAAGTTCATAAGTAGCGGGGGAGGGGAAGTTAATATGCGAAGCGATTCTCCCTACCTCGCTTTAGCGCACTGTAAAAGTTACTATCCCTTGTTTCATTGCAAAATATTTTTTTTTAATTTTTTTTCGATTTATCCCCATACAGCATAAGCATCGAGATTTCCAAAAAAACAAAAGCTTAAGCATAGTTGCTTCGGAAGACCTTATCATCTAAAGTATAGAGGTAAGAGAATATATCTCATGTTTTTCGATTTATCCCCAATTTTTTTTCCATTTATCCCCATACGGCATAAGCATCGAGATTTCCAAAAAAACAAAAGCTTAAGCATAGTTACTTTCGAAGACCTTATCATCTAAAGTATAGACATGAGAGAATATATATTATGTTGGTCTACATTACACTGGGCTTTAATACAAAGTATACATATAGAGTATCCCTTTCGCCTCCCCTTATGGGAACAGGGATGGAGTGATAGCCCTTATCATGTAATACATCGGTGTTAACTAGGTTATTATGTACGCAGTAACCATTAGGTAATTAGTTTATACCAGGTGTCGTCACAAAAATAGGAACGGTACTTCGTTCGTATATTTTTACGGGCTGTGTGATGATATTTATCGTGCAGCTTATGAAAGGATAGAAAATTACTAATTGTATTATTAGTAGGAATGAGTTTATTGTTTAACGCTTATGTACAGAAATGTATATTTTGTGAGGTGATTTTTCGAATCACGGTCACAAGGCGACTCCGGCTACCGATAAAGATAACGTTCTCGTTTCCGGATCCCTTCGG
>JASANN010000598.1:5166-18218 GCA_031762395.1 Calameuta pygmaea
TTTTGCATCCGGAGTGGGACGAAGGAATCATAAAGGCCAAACTGGTGGCTTATACGTCAGGTAAGTTCTTAGCATTACCTAAGTGAAGTGACATTTTTAATATAATATTTGGCTGTTACTAAATTAATGTTTATGTACACGGAGAGAATTTTTAATAAAAAATTATCGTGAGACTCACGGTAACCACGGCGCATCAAGGCATTTCATGACATATCACCTTTATATTTAAGAACAATTTACGAAATCATACTAAAAAGTAAGCATGATACGTCAACTTTGACTGAATTGAAATTTGAAAATATGTAGTGTAAAATTATAGCTTTTACCTTGTCGAATTTAAAAAGTCATCTAAAAAAGTCGGATAATTTCGTGCGCTATATTCAATTTTGCCGTGGAGTACAACTAATTTTTATACCTTTGAAGTCAACCGCAAAAAACATTGACATTATGAAACGCCGTAAAAATTGCAAGTAACAATACTTAACGCGTGCGCTGTACAATTTATTTGTAGCAACTCAAAATGTCGTACGTTATAACCAATAAGTAACGAAATGGTAAAGATGTCCCACGGTTACTGGTTTCTACGGTAAATTTTATCGTGATTTTTATATAGGAAAAATTAACGAAAAATTCTCTCCGTTTATTCTTAATTGATAGATCAAGCGAATTCGTCGGTGGAAAGGGCTGGATTACTTGGGTCCATGCGCATGAGATTATTAGCAACCGACGATAAGTGTCGTTTACGAGGATCTACCCTTTTGGAAGCTATGAAGAAGGACGTGGCAGCTGGACTTATACCTTGTTACGTGGTCGCTAATTTAGGTACTACTGGCACCTGCGCCTTTGACGTGCTCGACGAACTCGGACCAATCTGCAATGAGAATAATATGTGGCTGCATGTGGATGCAGCTTACGCAGGTGATTTATTGCATTTGGTGCAGCATTTACTATTGACACCTTGACGGGCGCACATTTCATTAATTGATTCTAACCTACTGCCAATCCAAAATCATGCATACGCGACAGCGGCCGTGAAGTGTTAAGGACTTCAATAAAATTTTGTAGATAACTTATCGGCAGACGGACTTGCCGACCGTCGATAACTTACTGGAATATACGATGTGAAATTGGTAGAATTTTTATAAATTTTTCAATTTCAGGTGCTGCCTTTATTTGTCCCGAATATCGCCATCTTATGTCTGGTATTAATTATGTCGATTCTTTTAATTTCAATCCACATAAATGGCTCCTTGTCAATTTTGACTGTTCTGCCATGTGGTAAGTTTCGAAAGAACCATAGTGAATAAAAAAAAAAATTATAACCGTTCAAATGATTATCATATTAGTAACAATGATTTTTAACTACAGGGTGAAAAATTCAGGATATTTGATCAATGCATTTAACGTAGACAGAATATATTTGGCACACGATAAACAGGGACAAGCTCTCGATTTCAGAGTAAGCATCAAATTAAACTTAACTTTCTGATTTATATCATGCATTATTTTTATGAGACAATGTTTTTAATCAGCACTGGCAAATTCCATTGGGACGTCGATTCCGCGCTTTAAAATTATGGTTCGTCTTACGACTCTACGGTACCGAAGGATTGCAGAACCACATTCGCAGAATGGTCAGATTGGCGTATCTGTTTGAAAATTTCGTAAAATCGGATGACAGATTTGAAATAGTAACAGAAGTTTCAATGGGTCTCGTATGCTTCAGAATTAAAGTAAGGAAAGAAATATATTGTTATACCGTAATTGTCGGTCGGTGACAAAAATAAATGTAAAATTTTGTTTTTGCTCAGGGCGACAACAGTCTCACCAAAGAACTACTGGATCGTTTAATGAAGAGGAAACGTATCTACATAATAGCAGCGAATTACAAGGACCAACTGATAGTGCGATTCGTAGTTTGCAGCAGACTGTGCGTACAGAAGGACATAGAGTTTGCCTGGAATGAAATAAGTAGTCAAGCGACGGAAATATTGGCTGCAAGAAATCAAAGAGTCATGACGAACGGAAACGCTGAATTATCTTACAAAAAATTAAAGGAGACGGTGGCGGAATGATGACGATAAGAATAAGAATAAAAATCGACGCAATATAAGTTTCTAAAAAAATTGCGTAATTTCATTAAAACTATATAAATACTCGATCGCGCGCAATGTCATAACATATTAATAATTGTAATATTTTCACGTATCTTAATAAAGTAAATTACACATATTTTCTTATCAAATATATCACTTAAGAATTCGAAAATATTTATTTTTGAGCCAACGTACAGGCAACGATGTTTGCCCATAGTTTTAATCAGTCATAGTCTAAGTAGGCAAAGGATATTTCGTCTCAAAAAATTCGACTGCCATCGTTGTTTGACATGTTCTCATAGCAACGTTCACCAGCAAGAAGAACTTCAGATTAATTATTTAAAGTCGATTTAAATTAGGCACAACACCTTCATGATAAATTCACTAGTTCAGCCGTTGAACATCCAATGAGATGCTCCTCACGAGGCCCCGAAGGATTCCACTTAGGAATCTGCAGGGCATACTCAAAAGGTACGTAAGAGACTTTTAAATATTTTGAGGTATTACTCAACCAATGCGACATTGACAAGAGGTCAGACTCTGTCACTACGTGATAATCTCTGTACCAGCGTATCATCGAGAGTGATAAAGATGCTACTGACCAGTAATAAAAATGATGAATTACAACGTTAATGACAAGTCAATAGTAATGGAATCAATTTTGCAGATTACTTGGGTCGGAAAAAAAAGCAGATAGCAAAGATGTACCATCATGCTCGAAAGTCGCGAAATTCGAAACATGCCAATTGGATCCTTGCATGTTGGACCCATGCAAGCCGGAACCAACTGTAGTGATAATAGGAGCCGGAATGGCAGGCCTATCGGCAGCGCATCGATTGGTTCAATGTGGTTTACAAAATTTTACTATACTGGAAGCAACTGACAGGTATAATTATTTTTGTGATTTTGCAATAATTTTCGTAAATTTTATTCCACAATTTTCTCATGATTTATGCTCCTAGACCAGGAGGTCGCATTCATTCCTGTTGGCTCGGTGACGTAGTCGCCGAAATGGGTGCAACCTGGATAGAGGGTGGCTGCGTGGCCAATCCTGTTTTCACATTAGCTGCTCAAGAGGGCCTTCTTAAGCCACCGCTCTTCAGACCGGACCCAAGTCGGGGTCTGTTTTGCACCAGCGATGGTCGAGCGATTGATCTTCCCGTCAGCATCACGGCTTATCACGCATTCCGGCAGATAGAACAGCAAGCCTCCGCTTTGTTCTCATTAGGATGTGGAAGAGCTCACGGTTCGCTCTTGAATTTTATGGGCGTCAGAATACAACAGGAATTGCATAATTTTCCTGAAGAGCAAAGGTACCTTTTTTTTTAAGCATGTACAATAACTTTTTTTTTTCATGTCAATTAATAATTTGACCAATTTCTTTTTTAGATATGACGCCGCACGCGTCATGTACGGAATGACCAATTGCACCAGATGTCGCTGCGGCGATGATCTGTCGTTGGTTTCAGCCGATCAGTTTGGCAGTTACATAGAAATTCCTGGCGGCAACGTTCGAGTCCCTTTAGGATACGTGGGTGTTCTGGCGCCACTTTTAAGAGACTTGCCTAGCTGTTCCTTGAAATACTGTAAACCTGTCAGCTGTGTACGTTGGGGTGCCATAAGGTGCGTTATGACAATTATTAAATCAAAGTTCATTAAAAATGTACTAATAAAAAGAAATTGCATCTTTGATATCCAAACAGCGATTCTTGTCCACGTGCTGTTGTCAAGTGCTGCGACGGCGAGGAATTCCCAGCTGATTACGTGATAGTCACAGTACCCCTTGGTGTCCTGAAACATCAACACGACAAGCTCTTCTGTCCGGCATTACCAGCCGAAAAAGTCGAGGCCATTTGTAAATTGGGTTACGGTTACATGAATAAAATCTTTCTGGAATACGCCAGACCCTTTTGGGTCTGGCGAGAAGGAGGAATAAGATTGGCCTGGTCCGCCGATGAGTTATCAGACAGATGTGACTGGGTCAAAGGTACCGAATATTCTTACAATGACCTATGACCTCGATTCACTTTTCGTACTCAATTTTCAGGTGTCTCGAACATAGAAGAGCTCGCCAGTTCCCAGCACGTACTCTGCGCCTGTGTTTGTGGACGCGAAGCAGCCGACATGGAATTATGCTCGGACGAAGAAGTTGTGGAATCGTTAACACGTGTTTTGCGACAATTTACAGGAGACCCAACCTTACCTTATCCTGTCAATCTATTACGTAGCAAATGGTGCATGGATCAACACTTTGCCGGATCCTACAGCTACATGGCCATGGATAGTACAGTAGGGCATCAGTGCGATCTAGCTAGTCCCTTACCAGGTAAACTTGGTGCTTTTATTCAAGAGACGAAATTTTTTATTTTCACTTTCGATAATATTTTTATTTATTTTTAAAACATTTTTTTTTCATTTTCAGGAACCTGCGAACCCATTGCTCCAATCTTGCTGTTTGCTGGCGAAGCCACGATACCAGGACATTACAGCACGGTTCACGGGGCTCGACTGAGCGGAATTCGCGAGGCAGAAAGAATCATTCAGATGACAAAACGTTATGGTGGTCCGCCAAGAATACCATCGGATACCCAGTGCAAAACCGCATGAAAATTTTGAAAAAATGGAAAAACATTTAAAGGTACCTTCGCGAGCCTGTGTCCGTAATTGAAAACCCTGTATTTTTGATACCGTGTCCGTGTAAAGAGTGAATGAAAAATGCGCTTTTTGGCTTTTGATTTTTTTTTGAGATTTCAACTTAACAAAGGGCAAAAAATATATATATACATTTCAGAGCCATCTACAAAGCGCGGTTGTTGTCGTCAATTTTATAATATAGTATATATATATATATGCATAACACTCATCAACAATTCAATTAATTCACGAGTAACATTAACTTTATTTAATTCTCTATACGATACATGTATAATCTCAATGATCCAACGATCTATGATATACAGTACATTTTAATATAGCCACAGTCAACAGGTACGTACATTCTAACTAACTCGCGTTGGTCCCATTAAATAAGACATGAGCGCACTAATAATAACTTTCGCATAAATATACACCGTACTATCGCAAACATACTATAAGCGCACTCGACATGTTCTTTTTTCTAATTTCTTTTTTTTTTCCAATACAATTGCACTACTACATTCTAGTCTATTATTGTCCCCGGCATGCAGCACTAGGTATTGGTCGATACGCGACTATAGTTTATTGATCGTGACGTCACGATTCTTCATTCAAATAAATAATTTCATTTATATGCACATATATATATATGTATATACAGAAGAATATACGATAACGATAAGCAGGTATGGTAGGTTCGTCTTAATTAATTGGCTAATACCATTATCTCTTTTTACCATAACTGGAGAGGTCCGAGGAGTGATTAATATTAATTAATTACTGATTGTTATTAAAAATCTATGATTGATTGCACGTAACTGGTGCCAATGCTTTACAGCCACGTGCTATTTGAGCCCGCCATCACTTGGACGTCGATTGTTCAGCGAGGACCTCGTCGGCGCGCAATTTGATTTCGCGCCAAGAATTTTGAATATCCTTACTTTCGCTGAATCGAGAGCAAATGGCTAATCTTAGGAAGTAAGTGTCATTTATCTTGGACGGTACGAGATGAATGTATCCAGCGCCATTGATCTTCTTGAGAAGAGCCTCGTTAACGTCGTTGGCTGCCTGCGAATATATATATTTTTTTTCAAAATAACATTTTGATAGGATCATTTTTGCTAAAATAATTTTTCTCGTCTTTGCTCACCTTAAGGCGGAAGCAGACTAGACCCATGATGACTTCAGCTACAATTTCGAATCGGGAGTCTGCCTGGACCAGAGATTCGAATTCGTGAGCTTGAGCTACATGATTTCTGATGTAAGCTTGAAGATTTTCTACACCATAAAGTCGCAGAACGAACCAGAGTTTAAGCGCGCGGAATCTGCGACCCAGTGGAATTTGCCAGTGCTAGAAAAAAAGTGGGAATTAATGATTAATGGACCAATGAAGGTGGTAACAAAAATTGTGGAATAAAATATATATTTTTATTATAACTTACTCTGTAGTCAGGTGCAGAGCCCTGCATGTCGTGCTTCAGATAAAGTGGATCCACATTAAATGCATTGACAATGTACGTGGGATCCTTGAGCCACATGGCTGAACAATCGAAATTGACCAGCATCCACTTGTGCGGATTGAAATTGAACGAATCGGCCTTCTCGATTCCTTTCATTAAATAACGAAATTCCGGACAGATGAAAGCCGAGCCTATATTAAGATAAAAATCAAAATACAATGAAAGTACCATTGGAAACTAGCAAGGAATTAAATTTTTTTGTCTAAACTTATACCTGCATAAGCCGCGTCCACATGAAGCCAAACGCCTTCGCGATTGGCTACAATTCCCATCTCGTCCAAGCAATCAAAAGCGCACGAGCAGGTTGTACCAAGAGTGGCAACAGCCTAGTATAAAAAAATTATTAAAAATTTAAAAAAAACCAAACTCAATGATCATACAAAAACTTATCAAACTCACGTAAAATGGTATCAACCCCTTTTCCTTATCTTCGCGAATGGCCTCGGCCAAAGTCTCACCGCGTACTCTGAATTTCCCGTCAACGTCCAATAGATGGAATTTAACACCGCCTAAAAGTCCGGCGCGTTCCACGGAGCTGTGTGCCTGGCCTGAAAGCATATTTCACACTTGAGAAACTGCCAAAGGTTACGGGACGCATTTTGATTTGGAAAAGTCTCAAGAGAAAATGCTTTATTTTCATGGCACGTTTGAAAGTTGCCGTTGAAAACTTTTTTTAGCTGGTAAAAAAAATTGTCCCTCGTTTTCATCTCTCTATACATATAGAGGTGTATGGGCATTGAGAAATGGTATGGGGTATTCAAGTATCCAGAGTGGTTATTACGCGTTGCCATGGTGACAAAGTGCTGCTTGATGAAGTGCTCTCAGCTTGATATGCTATCATATATAGGTATACTATCCTACAACATAACTCGCTCCACGAGTGTCTACTTTGGCTTTGGTACCTAATAGCTGCAACGATTTGTATAGAACGGGTCACGTGGAAAATATAAAATCGATAAGAATTAATCAATCGAAGATAAAAATAAAAGTCGAAGCTTATCAATTGTCATTTTCATCTCATTTTCTCCCTTTGAATTTCAGTATGAAACTCGGCTTTGTCTTACGAAAAAAATTTCTATAGGGATATTCAAGCATACTTACAGGAACCGTAGGCAACGAGTTTCCCTAGTATATCATTGTCGGTCCAGGTTGGATGCTGTTCTTTGATCTCTTGAATCTTCTTTACCTTCGCACCCAACAATGCTACCAGTGTAGCTTCACTGGCTGTTCCCTGTTGAGATAAGTATTGTCGTTATCTTTTACTGTATTGTTGTCAATTCTCTCAAGATTATTGTTATGATTAATCACTCACCTGAATCACTCCACCCCCCTTACCACCGCTACAGGCCAAAAATTCCTTGGGAAGATCCAACATTTTTCCTAGCCAGTCCAACATTATCACCTCTAATTCCGTGCAGGCTGGACTTGCGATCTGTAATAAGATTTTTCATTAATTTAACAATTAATGTATATATATATATTTTAATAGGCAAACAAGTTCTAATCAATACCCAAGTGAATCCAATGCAAGCAATTGCTCCGCTCAACATGTCAGCAACAATTGCAGGATACGATTGAGCCGTTGGAAAGTAAGCATGGAATCTGGGACTGTGCCAGTGAGTAACCTGAATTAATGGACAGAAATGTTAATTAATATTTTTATTAATTATCGACTATATCCAAATTTGTTCTAGGTACTTACCCCAGGCATAATTATTTTTTCCAAATCGCCCATAATGTCCTGCCACTTTTCTGGTGTCTGCGGTGCTTCGTTGGGCAACAGTGGGTTCATATAACCAGGCTCTACATTGGGCAGAACTCTCCTACGAAGTAATCATTTTTAATTACCAATATTATTCTTGAAATTGAATTGACCAAAATTGACGCACATTCGTGCGCTACTCGGATTGTGAAAAGTTATCGAGAATTATCAAGGCCGACAGTTTCCTTTTCCTAAGACGGATCTTACCTTCACCAACTCGTATATCAAACGAGAACTATACATTCTTCGTTACTGTATGTACAAGCGACGTGTGATAAACAATATTGTAATTAAAAGCCTCGATCTCGAATTCATTCGAACGATAATTCGATTCGTTCTCGTAACCGGATGTACATTTTTTTGTTATAATTACTTAACTTTTTTAATTACCTGTCTCTGATATTCTCCAAGTAATTCGTTATGAACTCCGCCATCTCTTTGGAGAAATCCTTAAACGCATTGGGATCCATTTTTACGTTCAATTCTCTATAAATAATACATTCAATTAATGTTTCAATGAGTCATTATTATTTTTTCTAATACCTATCAATATATAACAGCCACGAAACCGGAATTAGTAAATTAGCGGGACCTAATTTCGCAATTTCGAGTGACACTGACTTTGCGAACGAAGCTCGTTACCTTTCTCCGTTCAAGGTAAAAACTAAAAGGGACCTTCCAGTTGATATTAAAAATGGTAAAAGGAAATTATTTTAAGAACCGAGATTTACTGAGCTCACGAAAATCGAATTCCTTTTTCTGTTTCGTCACGTCCGGTTATGTTTGGTGTCAATTGGATAACCGTCACCGTTGCAGCATCAGTCAAATTATTAATTGTGTCAATAATATTGTTACTTGTAACTATACATATATATATATGTACAGTCTTCCGTAAATAGAAATTATGTACATAATTTAAATGTACATAATCATTTTTCAAAAATATTGTGTTTATATATATGTGTATTTTATTTATATATACATATGTATAATCGAATGTCACAAATTCCTGTGAAAATGTCCATAAAGTGCTATTTCTAATGCATGTATTCCTTGCGAAATTCTAATAAACGTCAGGTGGGAGTTGTACACGTGCTCTGCTGGGATTAACACACTTGGTGTTTCCTCAGTAGAAAAGTAAGAGCGGTCTCTTACTTGTCGGAGCAATGACCATGACTCATTTTCGCAGAGCAAGTTTCATTCTTGTTATTCGTTCTACGTCACAGTGCATTGTGCGAAATTAAATGTCTTTTCCTTGCCGTTAAAGATTCGCGAAACGAGACGAAAGAAGTAAAGGATCTATATATCCTGCGACGTCAACATTTCCACGAATCGTTGCAGAGCGACCGGTTTTATGGTTTTTCCGTGAAATCGACACGAGTTAAGATACATTTTTTTGTCATTTCTAGTTATATCATGACTCAACGATCAATCCAGATGATTTAGCCGATATTAGGGTTTTTTTTTTAATTTTGGAAATTCCCTGATTCTTTTTGAAATATTTTTTTACTTTTATATATTTCTGGGTTAAAAAAATTTATTCGACTCTTTTCTGGTGCATGCTGCTTTCACGCGGGAATTCGGGTTTACTGATCTTACCAGAAATGTTACATAATACTGATTGCTTAATGTTGCGTTCCGCGACTTGACGTTTTTTGCACCTTTGTTTTTTTTTATACGCGGCAAATATCAGATTTACAAGTCCTTAGTACGATGAGGAGAATTAAACGTTTTTTAAGGATACACTCGGCAGGTAGAATACCTTGAAATTTATAGTACTTATTATAATTCGTCTTTACGCAATTTTGATACTTTTATCGGGAAAATTGATAACTGAATGACGTTTTTCGGAAAAATGATATTCAGAAAAGTATATCTTTCGGGAACATATCCTACCGCGTAAGCATCCGATTTTTCCTTTTCGCATAATCGATTACCTAATTAGAAGGACTTGAGGCTTTCACTATTTCGTAGGAATAAGAAAATTATTTATATTTAGAATTAAAATGTTAAATCAAATAGATATTTCATACGTCTCTAAATATACTGCACTTTGAAGACATTCAGTTTGTTTTATTTAAAAAAAATTTAATTAATCACGTATCCTTGAATTCGTATGTCTGATACGTGCTAATAAAAGTATATTAAAATTCGAATGGCAAACAATACAAATTGCGAATTTGCAAAATAATAATTTTACTTATAGCACACAAATTATTCATAACTGTTGATGTTGTTTAAGTGAAAAAAAAACAAACATATTTTTGCACTTAAAAAATTATCGTTCACTAACCTTAGAATATTCGACGCCTGATATATATATTTTTCTTGGAATAAATAATTAAGTGATCACAAGTCAGTATACTATGATCTGTACCCAAGTTAAAATGATCGATACAAACGTTGTGAAGTTTCGCGAGTAAGTGTCGCGAGTCCGTAGTCCATGGTCGCTTATATACTTCCCCACTGTTCCTGCCTGAGTATGTATATCACATACGTATACGTACTCCCCACCTAACACTCAACAATTTAGATTGTTCTCTAGATCAACACGTGTGACAATTAATGCATCAATAATAGTTTAAATTATGATCATCGATCCAGTACCCATCGATAAGTAAAATCAATATACCTTCAATCAATGAATTAAAATAAAAAATGAATATTCTCGAATGTCAGTTTACCTGATTTCAATAAAAAAATTTATAAATAATAATATTAATATTAATATATTAAATATTATTTAATACATATATATATATATATATCGTATCGTTTCTTTTCTGCAAGACATGATGAGCTTCGTCAGGAACAGAACTTCGTAATTTTAACGAAGTCCCAGAGAGTTCGCGCTTCTTGCCTTCGTTTCATAAAATTGTGTTATACGCCTCAAGGCGGATTCACAGTTGCGACTAATCGAGTTAATAAGACACTCCGTAGCCGGAGCGTCTTCAAAAGACGAGTAATCGATCGAATTTTGAAATCAAAGAGCATTCAGAATAATCAAGCAAAATGATGCAGAGCGTAAGATAAGTTTTAATAAGATTCTGAAATAGGCTGAAGCTTAAATAATTAAAATAAAAAAAAATTTACATATTAAAAAATCTCCAAATTCACTTCTTCGTTTATCAACGATAATCAACTGTTCCATGACCTACGATAATGTATCTTAAGCGGTAAAAAAGAACCATAAAGAAAAAACTTGTTCCAAGATGCTAAAAGGAATTCTGACCGAGATACCTAACGAGATGACAAGAACCTTGAAATTGTGAATGGCTGCTGGAATCTGTCATGCGAGTCAGGTATATAAATATTGAGATCATTTAAATCCCAGTTTTAAATTCGTTAGACAACAAGATTCTTCTTCCTCTCGATGAGCAACAAGTCGGTCGAGGAAACCCGGCAGGGATTCCCGTATCGCCTACGTCATCGTATACGTCACTACAGCGAGAAGACATTGAAAGAGAGAGGGAACCATTTACGATTCCAAGAGAAGGACAGTGGCGACATCTTTCGATTCTTCGTAATATCTTATACCACTGTGTTATCCGCGTGGTCCAGGATGCTGCGTGTGTATGGGGAAAAGCAACGTAACCAGTACGTATGACGTATGCACATTAAGGAAAAAAGAGATTTTAAAGAGAATACAAGAATTTCAAGTAATAAGGAAAGACTATCCTGATATTATAATATAACGAATGATTACGTTCTAGAGTCCATCCCGATAAGAGGATTTCCATTGGGATAATTTAAGATAAGAGTCTTCAAGGTACTACCTTCCTAAGAAGGAGAAAGAGGTCGAGATGAATTCTTTTACTTTATTTCCACAGCTTTTCCTCGAGAGCTCTTTTTCTTCGTTGGTTTCTTTTTATTTTCACTCCGGGTAAAACGTAGCTCTGTGCCGTTACCATGGATACCGTAAGCACCCCGTACCGTGAAATTCAAGACTCTTCGACAGCATCCCATCCAAATTGGACCACCTGTTTGTTCAGTAGTTTTTTGGCAAGGAGTTATAAGATTTTCGCCAAGCAACAAAGTAAAATGAAATCGTGCAAAGAATTGCATTGACGTAGAAATAAAATTGAGGAATTTTACTTTATTTTGAGATTTATCCAAATTTTCACTTTTTTTTTTTTTAATAAATGCATTTAAATATTTTTAACAAAGGATCTTTAATCATCGGGTACGACCGTCTCAGCTGGTAAACTTGTCGTTAGCAAGCCGAAAGGGAAGCCTGGTACAATTTCCTGAAGATTCACGGATCGTCGACTCCTGTCTCTTCTGTGTATGCTGGCTGCACACGGTCCAGCGGATACTTCAAGGATTCTGCGGGATCCTATTGTCGCTTTGACAAAAGGAAATCATTCTCTTCAACGTGACAATTAATTTTAACTTTAATCAAAAGGTCAAAGTATCATCCTCCTGAGACATATAAATCAAGTAACAGTTTTATGGACCCCATAGGCATCTTTCACTCTGCCATATGTACATACATATATCTTCAAAGATTATTCTTCCAGAATCCCATCCGCAAATGCAATGCATTATGTATAAGGGTTCAAGATAGCCGTGGAAAAGCCACAATCCACTACTATGCTACGCTCTACTGCTTTTAACCATCAAAATAACGAGCCAACTCATATGGACTATCAGAAAAGTAGTAGCAGTCAATGTATTAATTTTTAGGTCACAATGGTTCCTTTTTTATTTTTGATAAAAGTCCAGGAACCAATGCTGATAATTCCTAAAAATTCGCAAGGGCTGGTGAAACAGGGCGAAAATAAATTTACCAAGCGTTGTGAGCTTGTACAGAGATCAGTAGGGAGATGCACAACGCTACGGTTTTAGGGGATACGAAAATCATGGCGCTAAATCGCAGCGGCGAGTCTGGAAGTACGATTTTGTGACCATCGCCTCCGTCGATAATGCGTATTCCGTCGTAGCCGAGCTAAACGTGAATACGAACGTGTAGCTTGGGCGGGCAGAGGTTCTCCGCTACTCACCGCTGGTTCCCAAAGCAACCCTTAGAACGAGACC